>CM053993.1:22843677-22879224 GCA_028641955.1 Protonibea diacanthus
TGATACAAACTCTGCTGATAAACATGATTAAATCTAGAAAACTAATATCAGGTGAAATAATGATAGGAAACATTTGTGTGGGATGATTTAAATTTTGTCCATCTGAAGTTTTATTTAATATTCAGACTTTTGTTTCAAAGCTTGGAACTTTCAAACATGAATTCAGTTGGAAAAAATAATACCTGTGGAAAATAATTCTGAAACATTCTGAATTAACAAAAACAGTGAATTTAATGTCTCTGTTTCAGCCAATCAGCAGCCGGAACAAGACATACCTCTGTTGTCACACGTCTTATTTTGTGTCTTTACATGAATTAAAAGTTCCATACAACAGACAGAAGTCTTCTGACCTCTGACCTCACATTTCAATATAGAGGCTGCTGTTTAACATCTTTGTTGTTTTACAGCGTGAAAGACACAGATGATGGACATACCTGGTGAGCATGATGCTGTGAGGTCAGACAGTTCCCTGGATCAGTACAACAGGTAGGCAGACAGGTAGGCACCCAGATTACAGTACTTCAGTATTGCACTGCAGAAATCTTCTGACTCTGACCGCCTGGCAGGGTGATTTATATATCGACCTAAATGTCATAGAGGACGGACCAGAGAGAGAGAGAGAGGGAGAGAGAGAGAGAGAGAGAGAGAGAGAGAGAGAGAGAGAGTTTCAGGTTTGTCGTCAATGTTCAATTTGGAACGAGGTGAAGAAGACTCCCACACTGGGTTAGTATTTCTGTATCTGTGAGGACCATGATCATGAACTCACCCTTAGACTTAAAATGTCTTAACCCTAAAGAAAAGTTCTCATCTCATTGACACAATCTTATTCTCATCTCATAGAAATACTTTTATTGTATAGGAAAGTTATCATTTCACTTTTCATTTCACACAACTGTCCATCCTGGCTTGGATAGATGACCACATCACACCACCTCAGCACAAGGGTGCCCCAGGGCTCGGTGCTGAGGCCCCTTCGCTATTTACTGAACTGCTGGTCCTCCCAGCCAAATGTACTAAACTCCATGACCTCACCATCAAAATCACTCCCTATGTCTTGCCCCCACCAGGGTAGTGAGCAACTTAGGGGTCATGATTGATGACCAACTAGGCCAATCAGGTCTTACCTATTTCAACATGCTACCCGACTCCCAACACAAGCTGTGGTCATCTCACAACTCAATTACTGTAACATCCTCCCGACGGGCTCCCCGGCCTGCACAGTGAAACCACATTACCCCGCTGCTTATTGAGCCCCCACATAGCAGCCCATATTACATTGAAATCACTAATGCTGACTACAAAGTAGTCTCTGGTTCTACACCCAC
Organism: Protonibea diacanthus; assembly: GCA_028641955.1. Classification (NCBI taxonomy): domain Eukaryota; kingdom Metazoa; phylum Chordata; class Actinopteri; family Sciaenidae; genus Protonibea; species Protonibea diacanthus. The sequence continues at coordinate 22,845,003 of CM053993.1, forward strand.
CTACTTGAACGTCCTCATAAAGACATATGTTACCTCCTCCAATGAACGACACCTGGCTCTGCCACCTATATACTCAGGACACTTCAAACTTTTCTTGTCTGTTGTTCCCCATTGGTGGAACGTCCTACCAGTTGCTACCAGATCAGGGGCGTCCCTCTCTACCTTCACAAGACCTCCAGCTCTTCCGAGAGGACCTCCTGTACAACACTACCAACAGCTGGACATGATAAATCTGCCCCCCTCTAGTACCGTCACAGTACTTATTGATGCACTAACATGTCCTAGTTGCACTGTACCTTGATTGTTTCCCTTTTTTGTAAGTTGATTTGGATAAAAGTGTCACTACATGATTAAATGTAAATGTCATAGAAACATTCTTTTTTTTTTTTTTTTTTAGAAAAACTCTCATCTCATGGAACTATTCTTATGTTATAGATATGTTCTCATCTCCTAGAGATATCCTCATGTTGTAGAAAAGTTCATTCATATCATATCTAGAAGTCTTCTCATGTCAGAAATGTTCTTACATTATAGAAATGTTATTTTATTGTAGACATGTCCTCACAGTGTTGAGATGTCCTTAAACTTCAAAGTGGTCCTCACAATCACAGAAATACAACACACACACACACACACACACACACACACACACACACACACACACTGAGTCTTTGTGGAGTTTCCTGACGTCCTCACAGTTCAGGGAATCCCCTGCTAACAAATGCACACAGTGAGTTTGAACATTAGCAGCAGGTCGAGTTACATCAGAACACCGAGCCCTCCAGACTCAGATCCCTCTGATAGAACCTGTGGAACAATCAGAGCAGAACAATGACGCTTCACCTGGAATACCTGAACTTAGTCCTGTACATGAAGTATCTGAGATTAGGAAACATTTGTCTTAACTGCCCCACAAATTGTCAATTGGTTAAAGTTTCACAGAGGAGAAAGAAAATACATTTATGAACTGTTGATAGTTTCTGCAGATATCATTATATATGCAGATATAATTGTGTTTATTGTTGTTGGTATTGTTACAGTTTGTTTCGTTGTTCTGTTGTTGCTGTGTTTTTGTTGTTATTATTAAAGATTTGTCAGAGGTCAACCTTATGTTAGACACTGGACTTCTTACAACCTGCCTGGATTTGTTACAGAGTACAGACATATGATGAAACAATAAACAAATAACAGATTCTGAATAAACAGATTCTGTCCAACAAAGTAACCTCTTAAATTTTATGAAACTGTATTTTTTTTGGGAAAATTATTCTCTCTCTTACAGAAAACCCACAGGTAGTTTGGACATTAAGATGAGTGATAAAAAATGTACAATATGTGGGTGTGTACATGTCAAGTATTTTATTTATGTAGCTCAGGATAACAAGAGTTGTTATAATCTACACAGCTAATGACAGCCTCTGTCCTCAGAGCCAGAGGAAGGAGACACAAGTGGGATTGATTCCTCTCCTATGCACAGACAGGAAATAGATGTTATGTGTACAGAACATTCAGACCTGATTCAAAAATGGTGGGGACACTGTGTAAAACCCAAACATGACATGACGTCCATGATTTCCAAAACCATTTTCAAACATGGACTCAGAGAGGCCCAGAGAGGCATACGGTTGGTATCTGTTTTTCTCTTTATATGGTACTTCATCTACACAGAGATGAACTGAAGTGTTCCTGAGACCATGTAGTAATATCCTATATCACATATATCATATCTATTACAGACATGTGGTTTTGTAATGCAGAATTAGGGGTCAAAGGTCAGTGTCGGTTTCTGTGTGTTATTGTGTGTATGTGTGAGTGTGTGTGTGTGTGTGTGTGAGAGAGAGTTACTGTGTGTGTGTGTGTGTGTGTGTGTGGGAGAGAGAGAGTTACTGTGTGTGTGTGTGTGTGAGAGAGAGAGAGAGTTACTGTGTGTTACTGTGTGTGTGTGTGTGTGTGTGTGTGTGTGTGTAATTAAAAAGGTAGAATGGCATCAGTCCCCGGAGATCCCCTCACACACACACAGTGATAATGGTGTTGGGGGGTTTCAGGGGGTTTCAGGGGTTGTGTGGTATTTGAGTATCAAAGCCTCTTCTGTCTGTCTGTGTAAATGGAGAATCCACTGAACGGCTGAAGAAGCTTTTTAAAGCAGCATTGCTTCATTCAGCCAACACTGTGGCTTTGAAACACGGTAAGGTCAGATTTACATGTTTATAGAGCTTCCATCCATTAATCAGTCCTCCCATCCTTTCATCCATCTATCCCTCCATCCTCTGTCTGTCTGAGGGCGTCCCACAGGAGGAAAGACCACTTGAAACACAGCATGACTGTAAAATAACATCTGTGGACACCTGAAGGCATCACAGTGAGCTGGTTTAACACCAAACATAGAAACTGTTACAGACAAACAGAGAGAACATTAGAGACCACTACAGACAGAGAGCATTACAGACAGAATACTACAGACAGAGAACATTACAGAGAACACTACTGACTGTGTGTTCGTTACTGTGCACATGAATGATGGTTTGCACACTGTGCCTCATCTAAAGTTCATCAGTGAATTTGTTGTCTTCAAAATGAGTGTCTCCTTCAGTTGTAGACAGTCCATCACTACTTTAAGACATGAAGGTCAGTAAGTCATTTAACATTTCAACAACTTTGAATGTGTCTTCAAGGTGAGTCCCAAAAAGCATCAAACACTCTGATGTCTCTGTGTCTCTCATGAGGAATAATTCCATTCATTTCTGATAAAGGACACCTCATTGAGGAAAATACAGACACCTCAAGAAAGCCACCGCTCATGAGCTTTTTTAATGATAAAATTATAACTATTAGAGATAAAATTCATCACCTCTTCAGGCTCTGATCTGCTTCTTACACAAAAAGCTTAGAAACAGCTGTCAAACCTGATATATATTTAAACTGTTCTCCAGAGGTTTCAGCCAACTACAGACCGATATCAAACCTTCCCTTTTTCTCTAAGATACTTGAGAAAGCTGTAGCCATCAGCTGTGTGACATTCTCCATAAGAACAGTTTATTTGAGAATTTTTAGTCAGGATTTAGAGCGCATCATAGTACAGAGACCGCACTATTCAAAGTTACAAATGACCTCCTAATGGCATCAGACAAAGGACTCATCTCTGTACTTGTCCTGTTAGATCTTAGTGCCGCATTTGACACCATTGACCATCAAATTCAAGGTAAGGTGTCACTAAATTAAAGCTGTAGTTGTATGCATATTAACTGAACCTTTTGAAGTCTGATCCTTGCATTCATGCTTGAAGTGTTCATATGTGTTCATGTCATGTCATTGCATACACACAGACACTCCAGTCAGCTGAAGGCAGGACAGCCTTCATGAAAGTGCATCATTGACTGCTGTGAAACTTTGACCTGCTTCTAAACATTAGCATTGTTTGGTAAGTAAATGAGGTAGTATCTGTTAATGTTATATTTTATGTTGATATTTCTGTTCTGTCACCTGATCATTTTGCAACTGTAACTTTAACTTAAGTCGCTACATTGTTATGAGCTACCCTAACCCCTAACACCTGTTTAATGAGTTAGCATGCCTGCTTAATCTGACAGAAAAACTGACAGCATTAAATGGTCAAAATGTGGCTGAGTTAGAAGAGTCACATATTGTGATGCACTTAGCACAGGAGTTGTTAGCTAGTGTGCTACAGAAGAGCTACAGTTTAATTGCTGCTCGCTTAGGCCTGTTAAAGAATGTTAATATCTGTTGTCTAAAAAAATTTCATTGTCATATACACTTTGTCTCTTTAATGTTTTTCAGGTTTTATGCTGCGCGGCTCTAATGAGAGTTAGACAACATTCTTTAGCGTGTTGGGGCAGGTAGGCAGAGATTTCCCTCCATGCGATGAGACATGTGTGACATGTATTCTGGACAAAGTTGAAGTAAATTGTGTGCCAAATTACTACAGATGTTTGTTAGTGGTCATTATTGTTACTGCCCTGATTACACAATGTTATAATAGCTAGAACTTGCTGTCTAAAGTCTGGATGTAGTCTCTGTGATGTCCCTGCAGACTGTCCAATACCTGGACGTTGTCTCTGTGAGACACCCACCTATTAATCAAAGCATTCAGGCTCTTGATTCTGCACCATCTTCGGGCCTTAGGTCTTGGTCTGGATGTAGAAACATTCAGAACACAGAGATGAAACATGTATCAGCTGCTCTCATCGATGATTCATGGTTTATTCCGTTCTCTGCTGTCAGTTCATCTTTTTCTGCCTCAGCAAATTTAATCTATGTTTTAAATGTTGGTCGGACATCTGAAGACGTCACTCTCGAATCAGTGTTCTCCAGTTTGATTTATAGAAAGTAGTCAACAGATAATCAATAATAATAACACAAATGACTTTTCCTCTGTGCTGACCTCAGATCTGATGTTTGTCTGAAGCAGCTTTGAGGTCAAAGGTCCAAACCAGGTCAAGGTTGAGCTTCATCTGATGTGTCATTTGAGCAGTGGACAGCCTTGTGAGGACGTGTCCTCTGGAGTAAAGAATTCAGACTGTTATTAGTTTTCTGGATGGAAACTGATCTTTAACGTGATCTTGCAAATGTTCGTCTGGACGGCAGCGAGCCGGAGTGTCTGCCAGCAGAGTAATAAGTCTCACCTGTCAGATCTCCATCAGCAGGATGAATTTCAGACATACCAGACAGGATCACTGAACGAACGTGATCCAGGATCAGCTGGAATATGAAACTGAAGAGCACTACACAGCTTGTCTGTCTGCATCAACTCATCATCCTCATACACACACACACACACACACATCCTCATAGACAGAAACTGTCCTGAAACCATGAATCAGCTAGACGGGAGTGGAGCAGCAATGCATACTGGGACGCTCTAAGGTGATATGACGATGCAACGTTCATCGATCAGTCTGTTTGTTTATTGATCAGTCTGTTTATTGATCAGTGTGTTCATTGATCGGTTTGTTCATTGATCTGTCTGTTTATTGATCAGTTTGTTTATTGATCAGTCTGTTTATTGATCAGTTTTTCCTTCATCAATAAGTGAATTCACTTTGAGACGACTCTTCAGGAGACCAGTGAAGAACAGATGACGTTTCCATGCAAACATGGACAGTTGTCGATAACAGACTCACAGTGCCACCTGCTGGATGTTTACTGTCATCACTGTCACATGTTGACAGTGTGAACAGTCAGTCAGCTCAGCAGTTACAAATATGAATGTTACAGCAGAATCAAAAGTTTAGTCATATTTAAATAAATAACTATTTAATTTAATGTGAAATGTGCACAAATTGACTACTCTACTATATATATAACACAGTAATGAGTCATGTTTAACATCAGCGTGCATGTCAGGCTTAAAATCTTGGATTTCGTCAAGGAGTCTGGTATAGTAGCAGATCCATCAGCTGATCATTAAAGTGATCGATCGATCACCTATAAATAATATGTTCATCATAAATCCCTTCCCTTCTGAAATACTGCTGTCATGTTGTCTCTGATACTACACAGAAATATGACACACAGGCAGCAGGAAGCTACCCATCAGCAGCAGTGTGCTCTGTTCAGGTTGATGTGAAAACATCCAACCAAGACAGTCTTGGAGAGAAAGCAAGTTTTAGGTGTGTCATCAAAGATGTTGCGAAGCAAATAAGAGTGCATAAAACGAAAATTTTGTCTGTGGTCTGTGAGACCAGATGTGATGCTATAAACTTGTGTGGACTTGGAGATACTGAATATTAAGCACAAAAATAAAACAGCAGATCTAGTTCAAGAGTTTTACAGCTATAGAGACAGTGTATAAATATAGAGAGGTCAAAAGTGCCACTAACAGAGGCAGCAGTGGTGATTTCCAGTCACCAGAGTACAGTTTCCAAGGAAATATCAAATTATTTATATATATATATGCAGTTGAATTATGTGCAATATTGTTGGCATTAGAGTGGCTGGAAGACATAACAAAAAGGAAAATACTCATCTGTAGTGACTCAGTATTAACACTGTCAAGCATCAAGACAGGATCAGCCAGATCACACCAAGAAATGCTCCACACTTTAATTTTTTTTCCTTTTTATGTTGTTATTATGTTGTGTGTAAAGAGAGACAACAAAATAAGAATTTCATCTCTGTATAAACCCTGTTTTTAATTGACAATGACAATAAATCTCTTGAATCTTGAAATACTGTATTAAGTACTGTATGAAACACTGCATGAAGCACTGTATGAAGTACTGTATGAAACACTTAATGTATGAAGTACTGTATGAAGCGCTTAATGTATGAAATACTGTATGAAACACAATGTATGAAACACTGTATGAAACACTGTATGAAGTACTGTTCAATTATTGAGGATTAGCACATCCAGGGAATGAAGTTCAAAATGATGAATATTAAAATAGGAGAGGTGATGAACAGTGTAATCACTGAGGAGCCACAATTGCCAACTGCCGTAAACTCAACTCTAAAGAAGAAGAAGCTTCCCCGAGATCTCTGTTTGCAGATGATGGGGCATTATGGAAGAGGGGAGGCAAAATAGACCATATAGTTAAGAAGTTACAGGAAGGGATAGATCAAGTGGAAAAATGGGGAGCAGAATGGGGTTTTACATTTTTTACACAAGTAATGTTCTTCTCAAAAAAGAAAATCAGTGGAAAAAGTTAAAATTATATGGAAAGAGTAAACAGCTTTCGATTCTTGGGAATGATTTTTGATTCTAGTTTGACATGGAGAGAACATGTGAAGGGAATAGTAGAAAAAAGTAAGGGAGTATTTAATGTTATGAGGTGTTTGGCTTTGGTTAGAATGGGGAGCTGACTTTACTTCATTAATATATATATATACGTAGCACTAATTAGGTCTAGGATAGATTACGGTAGTGTGGGATACAGATCAGCAGCTAAATCTGTCCTCTCGCAGCTAGATATTATTCATGCTCATGCATTAAGAACTTCTCTAGGAGCAATGAAGCAGCAATGGTTCCCAGCCATCATGTCACAATATCAAAGAGAACATCAGATTATTTAAGCATATATGCAGTGGAGCTATGCGCAAAATTACTGGCAATAGAATGGGTGCAGACATGACGGACAGGAAGACAGTCATATGTAGTGATTCAGTTTCATCACTCTTAAGCATTAAAACAGGACAGCAAAAACACATCAGGAAATATTATATGAAATTCTGTTAAAACATCCAGAGTAATACAACACGGGAGGGAAATAACGTTCATGTTGGTTCAGCTCATTTAGGAGTACAAGGAAACGAAAAAGCAGACAAAGTTGCTAAGGAGGCAGTAAAGAAAGAGGAGGTGGAAATGAAAGTAAAATTATCAAAAGCAGAGGGGAAAAGTTTAATATGGTAGGAAATAAACAATCAGTGGAATCAACATTGGAAGAACCGGGAAGAAGGGAGACATTTATATAAATTACAAAGTGGAGCAGGAGAGGTAGGATGTTATGGAGATAATAGAACAGAACAAGTAGTCATAAGCAGAATAAGAATAGGGCACAGTAAACTGAATAACACACTTAAGATAACAGGAAAACATCCAACTGGTCAGTGTAGCTGTGGGCAGAGAGAGACCGTGGAACATGTGATTACAGTGTGTCCTGGATATGAAAGAGAGAGGAAGGGATGAGTACAGGAAGCAGGAAGAGTGGAAATAACTTATAATGTATAACAGAATGTGGAAAATTTAGAGAAGGGAGGAGAGTCATCGTGACATTTCTTGTCTCAATTGGGTTAATAAAAAGAATAGAAGAGGAAATGAGAAAGAAGTAAAGTCCAGCAGATGGCGATAAATGCAACATTAAGGATGTCGATTGGCAATAAACACCAGAGAATAAGGAGGAAGAAGAGCGCATGCGTCCTGTCTGCAGAGCACCGTGAGTTTGTCTGTTGTTTCAACTTTGAAGTTTTCTGTTTGTTTGTTTGTTTAACGGCGAGTTCACGTGTGTGTTTATCAACACAAAACATCTGGTCCGGTCACCAAGCTGCTCGGTTTATTTCTGATTGAATGTGACATCATTTAATTCAACTTCAGGAGCTAACAGCTAACTGAGTGTGTTGTACTGCTAACGGCTAACTGTGAGTGTGTTACCCTGCTAACGGCTGTGAGTGTGTTATGCTGCTAACGGCTAACTGTGAGTGTGTTACCCTGCTAACGGCTGTGAGTGTGTTATGCTGCTAACGGCTAACTGTGAGTCTGTTATGCTGCTGTTAGCCTGTTATGCTGCTGTTAGCCTGTTATGCTGCTGTTAGTCTGTTATGCTGCTGTTAGCCCGTTAGCCTGTTATGCTGCTGTTAGCCTGTTATGCTGCTGTTAGCCTGTTATGCTGCTGTTAGTCTGTTATGCTGCTGTTAGCCCGTTAGCCTGTTATGCTGCTGTTAGTCTGTTAGCCTGTTATGCAGCTGTGTGTCTATAACCCATACTGTGAATGAAGCTACTTTAAATGAAGTTGTTAGTTTTTTTAAAAAAAATGTCTGAATAAACTTAAACACAAATCTTTAGAGGTGTTTCTGTTTCTCCTGTTCTCAGTGAACAATGGACCTTCAGTCTGTCAGGACATCAACAGAGAGGGAGGAAAGAGGAGGAGGGGGAGGAGGAGGAGGAGCACAGAAGACTGGGATGAAGAGGAGACATGAGGATGAGGATACCTCACCTAGCAAGAAGCTGGTAGGTCTCTGTCCCTCTCTTTAACTCATCTGGTAACAGCGGATGACCGTCCACCCACCGGCTTGGTTCTGCTCGAGGTGTCTGGGCTCGGTTCTGCTCGAGGTTTCTGCCTGTTAAAGGAAGTTTTCCTTACTCATGGTGGAACTGTTGGTCCCTGTAGATCTAAAGAGTACAGTCTGACCTGCTCTGTATGGAAAGTGTCATGAGATAGCTGAAGTTATGAACTGATTTTCTGAACACAGGTGAATAGTCGAAAAAGTCCTCTGTCTTTTGGTTAATACTCGTGCTAACCCTGATCATAGCTGATTATTGGGTTGCACCTATCATCAGTCATTCTGATCTGATTGGTTATTGATAGTCTGAAGTTACTGATAACATGTTATTGATCTGTCAGGTTACTGATCACAGTGTGAAGGTAGCAAGTCACTACAACAGCCTGCAGGAAGTTGGCCTGGCTGTGCGGAGTCGAAGCAGAATCTTCTTCATGAGGAACTTCAACAACTGGCTGAAGAGCGTCCTGATCGGTAACTGAAACATCAATAATGTATATCGGTCCTGATTGATCAGCTGTTATCAATATTAGTCTGTAACCTGTTCACCAGACAGCAGAAGGTGTTTTCTGTTTTGTTTTACTCACCTGAAATTCTCCTGAAACACACCTGAGACTCTCCTGAAACACACATCAAATGCACCTGAGACTCTCCTGAAACGCACCTGAAACTCTCCTATACCTCTTGTGAAACACACTTAAAACTTTACCTAACCTAAACCTACCCCTAACCCTTTAAGTTGATGGACTGTTTGTTTGATTGACAGGTGAGATCCTGGAACAGGTACGGGTGGCGGGCACTCAGCAGGTGTCTGTATTGGACCTTGGGTGTGGGAAAGGAGGAGACCTACTCAAATGGAGGAGAGGAGGGATCAATCACTTAGTCTGTGCAGGTAATCAGTTATTGATCAGTTGTTGGCATTATATTTCAGATTCTTTACACACACTTGTCAGGGCAACTCACCTGTTACAGAAAATCTATAGCTTACTTTAAACAAACCGTGGAGCAATTAGTTTGAGACATATCTGCCCGGGGTAGATATAGATACTTTAGTGCTTGTCTACAGAGCACGGAAGGGAACACACAGTTTACCCTTTAAGCCCTGGAGTGCAGGGCGTTGTGTAAGTGAAGTTAGCAGCCGGCAGGCTGATTACAGGCCTGAAGAAAAGCTAAATAATTTTAATCGCTTGTCCTGTCCTTATTTTCACTTTGTGTTTTGAGAGAGATCAATTGTGCTTTGCTTAAATGTTAATAATGGATTCAAGTTTCCATCATTCAGACTTCACAGAGGCGACTTATGAGATCAATGATCTGAGGAGAAGAGTGTTGGCTGATGACTTTTTTATTGACAGATAACGTAACATGTTTCATAAATTGGAAATGGGTAATATGACTTGGCTGCAGCTCAAAGATATTTTTTTTCCTTTGCTTTAATCCATGTAATTCACATGTTGTACATAACATTAAAGATCCAGTGTGTAAGATTTAGTATTTCTTTCTAGGAATGGAATATAATGCTCATAATTATTATATAATTTAATTTTAAGTTTAATTTACAGTTTAATCACCTGAGTATGAGAATTGTTATGTTTTTGTTGTCTTAAAATGAGCCCTTTATATCTACATTGGGTCCTCTTCCATGAAGTCTGCCATGTTGGACTGACATTTTTGTGCAGTAGCTCAGAACAGACAAACCAAACACTGATCTACATATCAACTTTTGCCTTTTATGTGAATTTCACATCCAGAGTTTAAATGGAGGGTGTGAGAGGTGGGAGAGTATTCATTTGCCTGCAATGCAACTTCACTGCTAGGTGCCACTAAATCCTACCGACCTGGACCTTTAACTAATGATGAACAATGTCTTTATTTTCAGATATAGCAGGAGTGTCGGTGGAGCAGTGTCAGAGTCGATATGAAGACATGAAGAAGAAAAGTCATGTTAATGAGAAAATCTTCAGTGCTCAATTTATCACTGCAGACTGTACCAAGGTAGACCTGCAACACCTCAGTCATTCATTACCAGAGACTCTCAGTAGTCTCGGGGTTTGTCTTAAGAACATGGAGAGTAAACAACCTTTCTTTGGAGAATAGTAAAGATTTCCCCTCCATTGTCCCTTCCATAACTTCTGTCACTTGTCAATCACTTTCAAAGAAATGTTGCTATAACTCCTTTGTCCTGTGTGTACAGGAGGTTTTGTCAGAGAAGCTGGATGACCCTGACCTGATGTTTGACATCTGCAGCTGTCAGTTTGTTTACCATTACTCATTTGAGAGTGAACGGAAGGCCGATATGATGCTGAGAAATGCCTGTGAGCGTCTGAAACCTGGAGGTTTCTTCATTGGAACGACGCCGGACGCCTTTGAACTTGTGTAAGAACATAAGAGTGTATCTCTCTCTCTCTCTCTCTCTCTCTACACACACACACACACACACACACACACACACATATTATATATGTGTGTGTGTGTGTGTGTGTGTGTGTATGTATGTATGTATGTATGTATGTATGTGGTATGTATATATATATATATATATATATATATATATATATATATATACACACACAGATTTTAAAGTAAGCATTTTAACGCATTTCTCTCTCTCTCTCTCTCTCTCTGCTCATTTCTTGCAGTAAACGGCTGGAGGCATCAGACTCTGTCATTTGCAACGGTGTTTTAGTGTTTCTTTTTCAGTCCAAAGGTTTCTTTATCTCTGTCTAGCTGTCAGTATCACTTCAGCCTTGGAGGATGCTAAGCCACGTTCGGAGTTCTGTCTACTTTCCACTTTTGAAGAGGAGATTTTATTTTTAATAGCACTTCACTAAGACTTCACAATATCAGAAATGTGAATATTTATATTATAGCATCTGAACTACTGTAACAAACTCATCTGTTAAGACTCTCTTTGTTTGTGGCAGCATGGCAAGGTTACAACATGCGCCTGGTGTTGGAAACAGATTCTCCGAGTTCTTTGGAAGAAAGTGAAGAAGGCACCATCGCAGCCTCAAGGATGAAGATGATGGCCCTGAGGTAAAAAGTGCTGATTTCTCAGTCAATAATGACTTATAAATGCTTAATGAGCCTTTGGCTGTGAATGGTGTTGACTCGGTATACCTGCTTGTTGTTTTGTCAGTGCTTTTGTTGTTCACATATAGAATATGTTTAACTTGATGTGCAGATATCTTATGTTAAAGATTATTACTGGGTAGATGTACTTTGACTGTGTAGTGAACATGTAAATATTTAGTGAACATATAGTTTATATGTATTGATGTGGATGATTACCAGTAGTTAACAATTGAAACTGCGATTGTATTTTCAGCCATTTCCCAGTGAGGATGGAGGCCGACTGGCACAGATAGCAAAGGAGTACTGCCATGCTAAAGAGCAATGTTGCAGAGTCGAGTCAAACTTCCACTGGTGAGTGTTCTAGAGCACAATTTGAATTACTGTTCTTGTTTCGCTGGTTCCTGCTTGGACTAACTATATTGTTTGTTTCATATAGGCACCTTGAGATCTGAGTGGGAAGCAACCAGTAAGTTCAGTTCACTTCAGTGTTACTTTAATCTTCGTTAACTGTTTTTAACTGTTTTGGCTTTTTTTTATATAGATATACTACCTATAAAAGGTTGTGATCTTCAGCTTTCAGATGAAATTTCAGAGTGCACCTAAAATGCACTCTAACCTTTACAGGTGAGCTTCATTTCTTTAAACTTTTGAATGCACATGTCCAGCTGTTCATCGTTCAAGTAGTTACTGCAGAACATGCTGTTTCTCTTAACAAGGTGTTTAAAAAGGTGTTTTATTATCTCTATGTCCATTAAGTGCCTTTTTGAACTAACACCTAACCCTGATCTCTGTTCTCTCCAGGTATCTAATACCTGGTGTTTGTCTTTTCAGAAGATTCTGACACTGAAAACAATCTTCTTTGGTTTGTCAAGTCACCTGCTTCTCCTCAGCTCACCTGTTCTCCATCTTGTGTTTGTACAGTGTTTGCCCGTTTTCTTTCCAAGTTAAGGTTTGATAAACTATGAATTGTGTAATTAAAACTGAATATGACTCAGTTCATTTTGTATCTCCACCACATCCTAAACTCAGCACCCAGCTATCTTCCTTGACCTACCATCAATCCTTCAGATTGCTTTGTTGTATAGTGGGCTCTAGATCGATAGCACATAAGTCATAATATAAAAGCATAATTTGGGAAATGGATGATGTGTACAAGCTTAAAAAAAGTGTTGACCTGCATCATGATCGTATCTTGTTAGGCAGCTGGATGATGTGTGGACAAAATTCCAGTCCACATCCTGGTCACAAACCTGGTCATGCAGTGAAGGTGTGGTGGTCTGCATGATCTGAAGTAAATTCATGGCATACTGGTCAGTACTTTGTTTCAGTTATCATCCAACCACTCTATCTAGATTGTTCGACAAAGCTCCCAACACTGAATATAAACAGTTAATCTCTATATTCAAAATATGTGTAGCACATATATAGTATGTTTTGTCTTTACATGCGTATAGATGTGCACTTAACCTTGAGTATGCACATGCCATATTTTGTACAGCAAAATTGGCTTCTTTCATGAGTCATGTTAGGTTTGGGGTTTACATTCACTGTCCCCGAAAGGTCCTATGGTGTTGGAAATAGTGGTGTGTGGGTCGTGAATGTGTTGTTCAATATGAACTAATCTTTTATATGACTCAGAGTAATGAGTTGTCCCCAGAAGGCTACAGTGAATGAAATCCAAATACACTCAAAAAAGATTTTGTTCATTTTACTGTCTGAGAGTAAGTGGATCTGAGTCAGTTAAGACTTGACCCTCCCAACACTAGTTGAAGTGTCTGTAGAAGCTACACTTAAGTTAATTTAATTCCAATATTTACATTGTCTTTTGTGAGTGTGTACCCTACAGGTGGTGATGGTGCCAACTTTTAAGCCAGCCACCCATCATGCATCAGAGAAGGCAGACCAGCAACGCCGGGCCATTGACCGTAGCGTGTGAAGTTGCTTGAGCACTCTCAGCCTGTTGCTGTTTGGTGCTACAGTCAAGTTTAGCTGTAGCCTGGTCCTGCCAATTATAAAATATTTTAAGACTTATGCAAACAATGCGCTTTATTTTCTATGTCTGTTTAAGCTACAAATAAATACCGCATCACTTTTCAATCAATCCCCTGACTGGATGTATTTGATCACAGCGAGTGACAATGCACTACTGCTTTCTCCATGTGGTAAAACAAAGGAAACTGGAAAGAAGAGGTTATAAGAAAAATCCAAAACAAAACACTTCTGCCACTACAGTGTTCTTTACTGACTCAGATCACTTGACTCTCGACAGTAAATTGAACAAGTCATTTTGTTCATTTGAAGTAGTGCTGTAGCCTTCTGTGGGTGAAAAAGTGTAGTCCGTATTCGGAGGAGAGATGGTGATGTAAGAAATGATTCTATAAGCTCAAAGCTGCAAATGAAATCAATGACCAATCTTTTCTGAAAATGACACAGTAGATTTAATAGATGTAGTACACACAGTACATATAGTACACACAGTATGTAAGATACCGCACAGAACAAATAAACAAACTTAAAAAAGAAATGTTGTAATCAATTTACTGCACTGTAAAATTCAGCTGTGAACCGAAATTTACTGTTTGTGTTTGTGAAATTGACTGTGTTTGTGCCAAGTAGATTACTGTAAACTATTTCACAGTAATATACTGTGTATTTGGTCAAAAGCTACAGTATTCATAGAGTTACTGTGGAAATTACAGTAACAAAATATGTACTGTGGGAAATTACAGTAAAACATCATGCAATGTAAAATATCACAGTAAAAACATGTACGTGCAAAAATTACAGTAAACATTGTGTGTTTGCAAAACTTACAGTAAAAATATCATAATGTAGAAAATACAGTATTATATGTCGTGTACTGTAAAATATTACAGTAAAATAACATCTACTGTAGAAAATAATGCAGCATTTGTATAATGTAATATATCACAGTAAAAACTAATACTGTACTTTTTCTTCTTGCCTATGTGGATTTGTATACAGATTCACCCCAAGTCTCCAAGCGTACCCCTTTACCTGTGGCAGAATCCTTTGCACCCTCAGACCACGCCTAACTCAGTGAAATGACCCTCTGAGTCAGGACAGCATGTGCTGGACATGTTCCAGGTGCAATGGGACAAAATGAGGCACACTCAAAAGAGCCATTGATGCTGTAAGAGGCCAGAAGCAGAATGGCTGCACACATGGTAAAAAGTCATCGATACCAAGAGAGAACATTCTCTAACCCATAAATGTGAATGCTGCATCTTGCTTATATTTGCATATCAAATGGTAAAGCAGGGTGTTACATTTACAGAGTTGCACATTATTACACAATTATTGAGGTTGCTGCTCGTGACACACAGGTAAGATTATATTTATTATTATTATTATTTACTATTATATTATTATTAAGACAAGAGATTTTTGTACGTTGGGGGCTAGTATGTTTTCATTCAGGATGGTGATGACTTGGAAAGCACCAATTCCTGAGTCTGTTTGTCCTGGCTCTTAGTGCACCTGTGTGTCTGCCAGGAGTGCAGCAGGTCAAACAGGTGGTTGGCGGTGTGTCTCTCATGATGGTCTGCGCTCTGCTGAGGCAGCGAGATGTGTGTCTTTGGAGAGAGGGCAAGGGGCAGCCCATGATCTTCTGTGCTAGCGTAGAGGACTCTTTTCCTTAAGGATCTAAGTTTTTGTTTTGTCTGTGTCAGTGTTTATCTTCTCGAATTCCTATTGTATAGGCTAATATTTGTTGTGAACACAATACGGTAGGTGATGACTGGCTATCATCATGATGCTGATCAGATTATGGAAATCAATAACTACAATCTAATTGTTTAATGTGTAGGTACTTCCTGCAATAAATCCCTCCTTGCAGTCATAAACTGGTTCTTGCAGTCAAATAGTTTGTTGCATTTGTCTGCACATAATTTTTGTGAGTTTTGACACAGAATCAGGAACCCTAAAATATGCATTCATGTTTTTAAAGTGTGGCTTATTGGCCTGCAAACTATTGACAGATTATATTGAGACCAGGATTAAGAAAATGAAATTACCCTTGAACCATACAAATAAAAACTATAAGTTACAGATTACTTGTACGTGTAGTAAGCTGAATGACTTTGTTCATCTAATATTCTCAGGTGACTACAACTCCTGCTGATGCTGAGGCCCAGTTCTCCCTTCCCATCACCCCAGGGCTCATTGTGCTAGGTGTGTAGTCTTGTAAAGATAAAATACAATTAAGTAGGCATAACAAGTACAGCAAGCCATTTTGTTGCAGCTTCGGTGTCCCAAATAAAGTATCAAGATATCATGGGGTCTCTTTTCAATTTCTCACAGGACAAAAGTGAACAGGATATGCAGAAATCTTTGTATTGTTACTGAAATGTTGTTTACTGCTGAGCATTGCAGGAGACACAGTGTGGTCGGTGAATAACTGGATGCTGTCCATAGAGGCCAAAGTGTTTTTAATCCCACATTCACTCCCCAAAATTTTAGAAAAAGATTTACATGGATAATTAATTTTTGTCCATTAAATGTATACACTGGTGTCCTTAAGTGGAAGATCATAAATGTTTGTTTAGAGTTTGTTTTTTCTATAAACTTGACTCTATCCTGGAGAGACTCCATTTAGTCCGATGTGCTCATCCCACTTGGCCCTTTTTTTTTTTTTTTTTTTTTTTAAGATTATTATTTTGGGCTTTCTATTTTTGATAGAGACAGCTGAAGAGTGACAGGAGATGATGGGGAATGACATATGGGAAAGAGCCGCAGGTCGGATTCGAACCTTGGGCTTCCACAGCAAGGACTGAGCCTTCACACATGCAAGGCTGCTGTCTACCAATTGAGCTGCGCGCCTGGCCTGGGTGATTCCAAATATTAATTTCAGTTTTATTTGTATTCTTATATTCTATTCCTCATCAGGATTAATCCTGACTCAAGCAAGTGCAGCCAAGGTCCAGACAAGCCAGAAACTGAAGAGCTGTAAAGCAGAAGACCTCAGATATGAACCCATGTGTCCTTTCATTCATCAGGGACTTCACTGAGTTTGACTGGCAAAATGACTAGATGGAGGTGAGGATCTGATAATAACTTGATCTATAAAGACCTTGTTTTAGTGATATTTGTCCATGAAGATAGATTTGCCTTATTTGTCTGCCTAAGATATTGTCTGTGATATTTCACCCCATGGATGCCAGATTGACACTAAAGCTACATACTGTAAAATATCCCTTAATCACTGTCCTTCATTCACTTAACTTAATTTCTCTGATTTACTATGATTATATATTTTCAGGTATCTGCCATCTGTTTTGCTGTGGAACAGCACTGTGGAGCTGGTAGACTGTATGGCGATGAATCACAAAGAGACACTAAGATCTTTAAAAAGGAAATGAGTGACTGGGAAAAAACAGTCGCATAATCATTTGTTTATCTAAGACACTTTATTCAACCATGGACCTGGGTGAGTTTCCTTCACATGCATTTGTCTGTGCTGGGAAAACACTACTGTGATAATATCACTGATGTAATGCTTTAAAATAAGTTATTTTTAAATATTTTGAAGTTTTCTTGAAATAGTTATTTTATGTGTCTATACATAATGTCAGGTTAAATGCAATTTGTTTTTGCAGTTAGCATTAAGGTTTTTCAACATTTAATTAATTTTGGACTGATATGTATTTGTGTAACTTTTCCTGGTAAACTCAAAATAGAAGCTAAATGTAGTATAGAGTTGGAACACTGCTGAGTTAATTTTAAGTTTCACCTCTACAATTTTGATTGACACCTTATATTTAGGTTAAATGAGAGGGCTTTTAGCTGGCAATGTTTGCCACCATTTCTATATTTGGTTGTTTGTGTTCAAACTGTATTTCAATATTGTGTATTATGTAAGAATAGTGGAGCAGTGCCAAACAGTGCCTTTTCAACTACAGAACATCAGAAGAAATTATTTCATATTTTGTTTTGATTTGTTGTTGCCATTGTTTTAAAATATACAATCTGTTTTTGGATAGTAATATCCATTGTTTAATTGTTGCTAATATGTTAAAATGTAGAAATTGCAGTTGTTTATTGGTTATGTAGTTTAGAAAATAGGATAGAGAAGACATGGAAGATAATTGTAATGGATATCCTGAAGACAAAATTCATTACTAACCATGGTATACTTACCCATTAAGCACAAGAAAAAATGTTATGCTTGTACAGTTCAACAAGTACAAATAAATTGTCAAAAATGTATCTTGCTGTCTCTTGAAGTTATTGTAAAGGCCTAAAATGTCACAAATTTTAAATGTAAATTTAATTGTCAACAGAATACTAGTAATTTGTGATACTTGTTTATTGTTGAAGTTTCAGTTTTACAGTTGTCAAAATTCAAGAATGCAGTTTATATATAACATTGTATTTCTTAAAGGCACAAACAGACTCAAACTAACATTACGTGAGTAACCGACCTGAAGAAGTTATCAACTCACCTGAAGAAGCCTCGATCCACGGCCGACCTGTTCATGATCACAGAGTCCTCCTGGTTGTACCCTGTGTACGAGGCAATTGCCACGATGGAGTTAATACCTGAAAAACAAAAAAGTGTCAGAAGACCGTAGCCCAGACACGACAGATTGCCTGAAAACACTGTGTGGATCATCGGTCCAACTGCCTGCATCAATCATCGGTCAGACCATATGGGTGTTACCTGCAGGCAGCTCTCTGAAACGTAGGTACTCCATGGATCGGGTCGTAACCAGGGGTTTCTGGGGGTAGTACAACACATGAGCCAGTGTGTCCATTCGTACATGGAAGTTGGTGATGTAGACACCCATGGCCTGTTTACCCATAGCAGACTGGTACGTGTTCCTAGGAGACTGAATAACAAGAACAGTGTTAACATCGTTGATGACCATCCTCTTTAGCATGTCGTTAATGTTTTTTACTTTCCATTTATTTCTCAGAACTTCACACAGCTTCTGTTTTCTGCTCATAAACTGTGAAGTGAGGCCCAACCTAGCTATGATCACAAAGTCCTATTTTCATTCTTCCTGACCACCAGAGGCAGTGCTTGACACTGGATTTAAGGATTTTTATTGTCAATCCAGCACGTTATACATGGGATGTAACGAAATTGGTTTCCCCTGGTCCCGGAGCAGCCCGATATCAAATATAAAATATGAAAAAATACATGAAATATAAAATAAGGGGTCCTCCAGAGTTCAGCAGTCTAACAGCTTCTGGGAAGAAGCTGTTCCTCAGTCTGGTGATCCTGAGACCACTTCCACCACTGTCCCTCTGATGTGCAGTGGAGGGGGGAGATGTCTGCCCCTCCTGAAGTCCACGAACATCTCCTTGGTCTTCTTCACGTTGATGCAGAGGTTGTTTTCTCTGCACCAACCCTCCAGGTGTTCCACTTCCTGCCTGTAGTCAGACTCATCGTTAGCGATTCGTCCAACCACAGCTGTGTCATCCGCGAACTTCACAATCAGACAGCTCGGATGTCTTGCTGAGCAGTCGTGTGTGAGCAGAGTGAACAGAAGTGGGTTCAGCACACAGCCCTGGGGGGAGCCTGTGCTGAGGGTGATGGCGGAGGAGGAGACGTCATGGATCTTCACAGACTACAGCCTATCTGTTAGAAAGTCCAGGACCCAGTTGCAGAGGGTAGAGCTCAGTCTGAGTGTGGTCAGTTTCTGAACCAGAGTCTGCGGTCTGATGGTGTTGAATGCAGACATGTCCACAAAGAGCAGGCGAACATAAGATGGTAAATGGACTGTACTTATATAGCGCCTTTCTAGTCTTCCGACCACTCAAAGCACTTTTACAGGACATATCTCATTCACCCATTCACACACATTCATACACTGATGGCAGTGGCTGCCATGCAAGGTGCCAAGTGCTCATCAGTTCGAGGAACTAACCATTCACACACATTCACACACCGATGGCACAGCCTTCGGGAGCAATTTGGGGTTCAGTATCTTGCCCAAGGACACTTCAACATGCAGACTGGAGGGGATTGAACCGGGGATCGAACCAGGGGATCGAACCATCGATCTTCTGATTAGTGGACGACCCACTCTACCTTTGAGCCACAGCCGCCCCATAAGAGTCCTTATTCTCTAAGTGAAATGGCATCCTCTGTGGATCAGTTCTTCCTGTATGCGTACTGGTGTGGGTCCACAGTGACGTGGATGCAGTCTTTGATGTGGGCCATCACCAGTCTCTGGAAGCACTTCATGACTATCGGGGTGAGGGCTACCGGCCGATAGTCATTCAGGCCTGTCACTGTGGAGGTTTTGGGGATGGGGATGATTGTGGCAGTCTTCAGGCAGGTAGAGACCGCAGCCTGTTGGAGGGAGGTGTTAAAGATGTCTGTCAGGACATCCGTCAGCTGGTGTGCACAGCTCCTCAGCAGCCGCCCGGAGATGTTATCGGGACCCGTAGCTTTGCGTGGATTAATCATCTGGAGGATTCTCCTCACCTCTGCTGGGGTCATGCTGAGGGGCTCTTCTCCTGGTGGTGGGGTGAGTCTGGTGCTGGAGGAGGTGTTTGGGTCATCAAAGCGGGCGTAGAAAATGTTGAGAGCGTCGGGCAGAGAGGGGTCCCTGGGGCACTGTGCATCTCTGGTGTTATAGTCTGTGATGCACTTTATGTCCCTTCACATACTCCGTGGATCGTTGGATGTGAAGTGTCCCTCAATCCTCTGGGCGTATGCGGCCTTGGCCCTCTTAACTCCTGCAGTCAGCTGTCTCCTAGCCGCTCTAGTCTGTCACCTGACCTGAACGCAGCATCCCTGGTTTTCAGCAGAGACCTGACCTCCACATTCAGCCCGGGTTTCTGGTTCTGGTGGTAGACTGTTATTGTCCTGGTGGTGGTGACATCCTCTGCACACTTGCTGATGTAGCCGAGGGCAGCCAATGTATATTCCTCCAGGTCAACCTCTCCCTCACAGGCAGCTGCCTCCCTGAAGATCTGCCAGTCTGTGTGCTGGAAACAGTCCTGAAGTGCTGCATCACTGGGCCACACGGTGATAGTCCTCTGGGTTGGCGTGTGGCGTCTGAGCAGAGGACGGTAGGCGGGGACCAGCATGATGGAGATGTGGTTGGAGAGGCCCAGGTGGGGGTGGGGGACGGCTTTTTTGTACACATGGTCCAGCGTGTTATCTCCCTGTGTCGGTATGGTGACATGCTGGTGGAACTTAGGCAGAGTGTCTGTCAGGTTTACATGGTTAAAATCCCCTGTAACCACGTAAAACGCCTCCGGGTGCTTGTGCTGGAGTGAGCCGATGTTGTCATGAAGCTCCTTAGCCTTAGCCCCCAGCGGGATGTAAACAGCCATAACAAACACCGCTGTAAACTCACGTGGCAAAGAGATGCATAATCCGCCCCCGCGGGCTTTCCCCGACTGCTGGTTATGGTCCGCGTGAAAGAGAAACCGGCCGTTGACCTGGAAGGCTGAGTCTGGCATGTTGTCGTTCAGCCAGGTTTCCGTAAGACAAAGCACCGCACAGTTCCTCATCTCACAAGAAGCCCTCAGCCTCAGTCGAAGCAGGTCCATCTTGTTGTCCAGTGAGCGGACATTAGAGAGGAACAGGGACGGGATCGGTGGTCTCCCTGCGTTAGCCTTTAGCCTGGCTAGCAGTCCGCTCCATTTACCCCTCTTCTGCTTCCTTGAACACCGCTTCCGTTTGCCCTTTGTCCAGCGGGCACCACTGCGCCAGTCTGATGTCTGCAGGAGCTGCAGTCTGCCCAGCAAGGCCCTGAGTCCGAGGGCCACTGTTGTTGTTGTTGGTGTTGCTGTTGTTGTATTCCTGGCGGAACCATCCCTTATTTTGAAAAGTTCAGTTCGGCTGTACATTGTACGTTTGTTTACACAAGCTAGACGAGTGAAGTTGGCCTTGGGACCAACGGAAAGGGTACTAAACGAGGGCTTGACCCCGGGAGCACGAGAAGCCGCTGCACTGCTGTGCGCCGCCATCTTGTTCTTGTTCTTGTGATGAAGTCTACTAACAAATGATTGAACTAAACAAATGAACAAACTGCCTCACTAAATGGACTGCATGTCAATGTCAGTGTTGGAGGACAGGCAGAGGTTTGACAGAGATCATCCTCTGAGCTAACTTAACTTTATTTTGGCACATAAGATGTTGGGAAAACAGTTCTGATGTCACAGCGACTGTTCCTGTGCTGTTGTGTTGAGGTTCCATTTTTCTCTCCCATTTTGGCTTCTTTGCATTGGCTACCTGTTAAATCTAGAATAGAATTTAAAATGATCCTCCTTATATACAAAGCTCTTCATGGTCAGGCACCATCATATCTAAAAGAACTCATAGTTCCTTACTACCCCTCTAGAACACTGCACTCTCAGGATGCTGGGTTTCTTGTGGTTC
The DNA here is from genome assembly GCA_028641955.1 of Protonibea diacanthus. Classification (NCBI taxonomy): domain Eukaryota; kingdom Metazoa; phylum Chordata; class Actinopteri; family Sciaenidae; genus Protonibea; species Protonibea diacanthus. The sequence continues at coordinate 22,867,174 of CM053993.1, forward strand.
CTATAGTTTCCAAAAGTAGATTGGGAGCCAGAGCTTTCAGCTATCAAGCTCCTCTACTGTGGAACAAACTACTGTTTTGGGTTTGGGAGGCAGACACGGTCAACATTTTTAAGAGTAGATTTAAGACTTTCCTTTTTGACAGAGCTTCTAGTTAGGGCTGGCTCAGGTCATCTTGCTGCTGCTGTGCATCTGTGTCTATCTATCACAGGTTCCACTGCTACTGTAATCATTTTATCATTCATTGTAATACATTGTCATTTTATCATTCATTGTAATTGTACAATATGTTTCTGTTGATTTGTTCCATACATGACATCTATTGCATGTCTGTCCATCCTGGGAGAGGGATCCCTCCTCTGTGGCTCTTCCTGAGGTTTCTTCCACCTTTTTTCCCTGTTAAAGGTTTTTTTTGGGCAAGTTTTTCCTCACTCGAACCGAGGGTCTAAGGACAGAGGGTGTCACTCCCTGTACAGATTGTAAAGCCCTCTGAGGCAAAATGTGTTTGTGAATTTGGGCTATATAAATAAAATTTGATGATATATATTCAGCACTTGGGGAACTCTTTGGCTGTGATTGTTCATTAGGAGCTGTATGTAGCACCCTTCACCTGGCTCAGATGGGTGTATCACCTGGCTCAGGTGCCCTACATGACCACACTATCCCACACCCGACCTACATGAATCCTCTCATCCTAATTCCCAGGACTCAGTCCTAATAATGTTACGCCTATAGAGTGTTTTCGTGTACAGTATCTGGTGTCGGCCTTCAATTGGCTGAGCTCGATGGTCCATACAGAGAGGGATCACTGTTACACCTCTGTATTATCACTACAGCCTCTGAAGTCCTAATCAGGTCACCTTACACATGAAAGAGAGGCTCAAGAGTGGGAACCAAAACCAGCTGAATCCTCTTCAGGAACCAGCTGTGAAGCTGGTGTCAAACTGGAACATCCATCTATCTGGTAATCAGTCACACTGTTAATCAAACTTTGCCCATCTCTCCTATGATATCCTAGTTTGTTCTAGTCAAATGTTATTACATGTCTGAAATTAAGTGTACTTATTATCACATTCATTTTTCCTTATTACTTATGTTATTGATCTTGTTATTGATTGAATATTCACCATTTCACAGCTTATAAATGTGTATTCACCATGTCACAGCTTATAAACAGCATATATTCACTGTTTCACAGATACACAACATGTATTCATTGTTCCACATGTTTTAACTGTTTTATAGCTTCATGTAACAATATACTTTGTCATCTTCCTCTGGTTGCTGATTCAACTCTCTAGATTTATTTGTTCTTAGCGGCTACTTTCAGCTAATTCTCTGTTCATATTTTTCTAACTTCATCTTACAAATTTATTGTAAAAAAGTTTTATCCATGAAATGTTATAATAAGGTACAGGGAATTTTCAGTGAATGTAGACACAACAACAAACACACTGGCGTGTGTGTCTGTGTGTAAGAAGTAGGTTGTGTTTTTGTGTTTTCTTAATACATAATTTGACCTCATTACAATAAAAGACTGGTGTCACATCACAATGTACACACACACACACACACACACACACACACACACCTACACCTACCTGTGTGTGGGTGGAGCAGCATGTGGGTGGGGTCCAAGTGTTTTATTAAAAGGTGACAGGCGAGTGTTCAGGTAACGCAGAAACTTCAGATGTTTGAGACGCTTTAAAGAGTTGATGATTTGGTGAGTGACACTGATCTTTTCATGCATTTTATATAAAAAATATATTATATATCCATGTTTGATTATGTATTAATGGAATTACTAATGAAATGAACAAATGATTAAAAATAATTATTTTCAGGATGAGAAACATACTTTACAATACTTTAAAACTGATTTAAAATAAAAATGAATCATCAGAATGTGCTTCCTTAACATAATGATGATGACAAAATGAGTGAAAACAAATTGTGAATCTATAATCATAATTAATTGAATCTTATTTCTTTGTTCTGATTATTTTAAAGTTTTTATCCTGATCTCACACAAAATCTTTAACAGAAGGAAAACTTTCCTTTATATTAATGAAAATTTATATAAGTTTCATTTACATGTGCAATACATAAAGTTATTTAACAGATCTTTATCCAATGCTACCTACAAAAAAAAGTGAAGCTATCGAGGTAAAGTATAAGTGTGACAATGATCAGGAGGTTTGTGAAGGTAGAGAGGGATGCCCCTGATCTGTTAGGAACTGGTAGGATGTTCCGCCAATGGGGAACAACAGAGCAGAGGAGAAAAGTTTGGATCATCCTGAGTATACAGGTGGCAGAGACAGGTGTCGTTCATTGAAGGAGGTAACATGTCTGTATGAGACATTCATTTCAAACGTCTTCAAAGTTCTCCAAATAGTGATATAAATCTGAATGATGGATAGCCATCAATAACCATCATTGATAATCAGTAATCAGCTATAATAGCTGACTGAATATTAAAAACAGACAGCTTAATCTGTATAAAAATACAATATAAAATATTTTACTTCATTATAAATCACTCGCTAATATTAGAAACATTCTGTTAACTATTCATCAATCATCACTCAGCAATTTTTAATCATCAATATAAATGCAATATTTAATGAAATTTAATTAATTTGGTAATTTTGATTTAAACTGATCTGATATCAAAACAGTTTGGAGATGAAATGTTTAAGAAATAAAAACTGATTTAAAGCATTCAAAAAATAATTCAAATGTGATTTTTTCAATCTGATGATTTTCTTTTTCTTCTTCAAAAAAATGAACTAAGCGTCAATTGTTTGATAATATTACTCTTCATGTTTTTCTTATTTGTTTTACTCATTCATTCTGATTTAATTTTAAACCTTGTTTTTTTTATTATTATTTTTTAAACCATGAAAAGAATAAAATCAATAAAAAAGTTAGATTAAAGATTAGAAGAAAGAAGAAGAAAATAAAAATGAAAACTAATTAAATTAATATCAATGAAGAGTGTGTTGGGTGTATTTGCAGATGGGATGAGACGAACGCAAAAGATAGGATAAATGTAGATTAATGTTTACATATGCTTAATATTTTGTTAATGATGAAAAAAGTGGAAAAAAGTTTTGATGAAAAAGTTTGTCTAAAATTTAAAAAAATTTGCTGTGGAAACATGACATGAAACATCAGAAAGTTAATAAAAATTACCTGACCTTAACAATAACCTTAACCTGGTGGCTGATGGGAAAATTAGGTGAAATTTGTGTCCATTTCTCTGCAGACAATGCCGACCTTTCTTCTTCACTTCCTGGTGATGGTGGTTTCCCTCCCTGTTGTCAAGGCAATGCCTGAGCCAATCTCTGAGGACACATGGCAGCCACCCAGCGATTCTCCTCCTACCTCTCCTGGTCTGACCATCGATGGCCCTGGACACAGTATTTATCCTGTGATGGACAACATCACGGAGCCACAGGCTGGGGACCTGGAAGCATACTGCCAAATGCTGCTGCTGTCTCCGGTCCCAATCCCCCAAGACCAGATTCCCTGGTTCTGCCTCTGCACATACTGCCAGAGTAGCCGGGGCCCCAAAGGGGACCGGGGTGACCGAGGACTGCCAGGTACAACAATTCACAAAGGGTTATATATGTAGTAATACCTAGACTAACGTTCCAGGAAGTAGTTTCAATCCAGGACTTAGATATCTGGTCTTATGTTCCAGAATTAGAAATGTGTTGATGTAATTATCTGAAATAAGAAATAATCAACAATAGAATAAGAATCTAAAATCAGAATCTGTCCCTGTGTCCCTGTCAGGTAGTCCAGGAAGCCCTGGAAGAAGAGGGATGGTGGGGTTTAGAGGTCCTCCAGGTTTTGTGGGCAGACAAGGGATCAAAGGTAAACAACTTCCCGTCATCCCCTGCTCTGATAACACAAACTTGATGTCTCATTGTTCTTTCTGCTGCTGACACTGTGTTGGTGTGTTTGACCCTCAGGACAGAAAGGAGATGAGGGTCAGAAGGGTGACCAAGGATCCCAGGGTCATTTGGGTCCTAAAGGGGATCGAGGCTTCAAAGGTGAGTGACTCAGCATCCCAAGTATAGGTGCTTTCATGTTTGTGGTCTAACAGGATTTCAGTTCAAGCTTTTGACCTGAAATCCAAGATTTTTTGTTCTTGCACAGGTGACAAAGGAGAACAAGGTCTGTTGGGACGTCCGGGTGATCCGGGTCCAAAAGGAGACGATGGAGTCTGTCCAGATACCTGTGAGTCCAGCCAAGGTCCACCAGGGCCCCCTGGTCTGCCTGGCTCTGCAGGAATCAGAGGTCTACCTGGCATCCCAGGACTTGTAGGGCCCAAAGGCATTAAAGGTGACATGGGTGATTCAGGTCTCCCTGGTGTACCTGGATCTCTGGGTGAGAAAGGAGAACCAGGACCCCAGGGGGAGTGTAACTGTACAGACGGGGTAGATGGGAATCCTGGACAGAAGGGGGACAAGGGAAATAAGGGTGACCAGGGACAGATAGGGCTCACAGGGCAAAGCGGTCCACAAGGTGATAAGGGAGACATGGGGTTGATGGGCATGATGGGTCCTCCTGGTCCCTGCATGCCTGCCATCCAGTCAGCCTTTTCTGCAGGACTGTTGTCCAGTTTCCCCACACCCAACCAACCTGTGGTTTTCTCTCAAGTTTACTACAACATCCAGGGCAGTTATGACCCCAGCACTGGCCATTACACCGCCCCTGTCAATGGCACCTATGTTTTCAGCTACCATGTTACAGTCTATGAACGAGTCCTCAAACTTGGCCTGTTCCGTAATTTCTTGCCCGTTATCAAAACCACAGACCCCAGCTTGTATGGGACCACCTCTCAATCAATCATCATTCACCTGTTCCGTGGGGACAGGGTGTGGATTCAGGTTAAGGATACATTTACCAATGGCATGTATACCAGTTCAGAGTCCAGCAGTACTTTCTCTGGCTTCCTCCTCCACCCAGACACATGTGATATGGCTTTACTTAGAGCTCCCATCCCCCCAATGATCACACCTGTGGATGGATACAGCTGGGGCGATGACCCTGAGTCTAGCACCACCAAACCCCAAACCTCACCTGCTGGTGGAGGATCCAATTAGCTTAATTGATGAATAAATGGCTTTGGTCACCTGTAGATGGTGCAGTGCAAAATAAATTATTATAGACCACTGTAACACTTGTTACCTTTAAGCTGTATTACACCAATCAACCAAAAGACACAGCATGAGGGTTAGTTCAGTCTTATGTAGTCTAGACCACCACAAGCTAAAGATTAATCATACTATACGATTACCTTTTTCTGAATAAAGACAATGTCATTGAACCAACACACTGTTACTTATAACTTGTCAGTACTGCAATTCGGTCAGTGACCCTGTAACACATCCAAAATCCTGTTACTTTCAAAATAAACCATGAGTGGTTAACCTTGGGAACCAGCCACATTTTGTTGAGGTTTAGGAACGGATTGTAAGTTACACTTACATACCTGACATAGCTTTAGTATATTTTATAGGTTATGTAAATTATGTAACAAGTTATGATTTCAGTCAAGCTGCATAATGTATGAGAAGTTAACATGGAGTTTTAATTTTTCATGGGACATGAACAGTAGTCTCCTGGGTTCTTTATACCTTGTCACCTGACTTTGATGACACATCTAAACATTAAGGGCCACAGGTGATTCTGGACATGATGCTCAGGGGTACCACCAATCTCTGAGCATCAGAACGATCAAACTGCAGTATTTCATCAGTTTTCACAACTGTGCTGTTTGGTCTGGTTGAATTGGACTGGTCCCCTTTTGGTAATATTCACTTGGGCAGATCTGAACACAAAAATCAGACCGTTTAGAAGAAGTGGTCTCATTCAGGTCACAAATGAATTCTGGAGCAGCTTGTTTTTAGTGGTAATGTAAATTGACCTAAGTCTGACCTCACCAACTGAGAAAGTGCGTCTGTATTCAGCAAATGTTTTGTGAGCCACATACTAATGAATGAATTGTCTTTTCTGTAAACATGACAAAGAAAACATACTAAAATACCAAATCACAAAAAATGCTGATAGTGAACCTGTTGAAGGTTTTCACAGGTAACTGAACTAGTTTAGTCTATTCTGCAGAACTGAAGAAGCCTTTATGATGAAAGGCAAAATGTCTTCAATAAACCTAGAAGTCCAGTTGATACAAGAAGAACCTTTGGCAGGTACTGACCTGATGACTAAGAATCTTCATGGACATGTTGATACTGAATGTATCAGGATCTCTGATGATGTATTGCATTTGTTTTCTGTCTGCTAAGTACAGCTTTAACATTATGCCTGAACCCAGGACTCTGGTTTCATTCCCCCCTGTCTGTCATCAGAACTATGAAAACAATTATGAAATAGTCTGTGAAAATTCTCAGTCATGCAGGTCATTGTTCTTTGAGAACAGTTTAATCTTGGTCATCTAGACCTGGTTGTGGATCTCTCATCCAAGAATCTTCTCCTGTTCATAACTGAAGCCTCTTGGATGAAACCCCTTCATGCATCTACATCCAGATGTCCCCAGTTTGAACTGTGTAACATACAGACGTCATTTCTCTGAGACAAACTGTCTTTGGTATAAAAGGGTCAAATGACAGTTGAACTGTTTCTGTTTGCTCCGTGATTCATTTTGATCCACAGGTGTGTAAACCAACTGATGAAATCAGCTGAAGTGTTTGTGTTGTCTTTCAGTAATGATAGTTTCCCTGTCAGCAGAGACACAGCTTTTTATAATGACAATCTGCTGTAATAACATCCTATTAGCATGATTCTGTATCTTTCATCTCACCGTATCTCTTTGTATGTAAACTTGGACTCTGACAGTCATTTGATGATCACTGACACCAATTCTATACAGTGTCAGTGTAAACTAATACACCACCTCACTTTAGATCCACATTGTCTCTGCTGGGCTGGGTTTCCCAAAAGTATCTCTGTGCTCTCCTTCAACAATGACAGAACTGAACATGAGTCTTGACACGTGTATTTAGAGTCCATCACACCCTTATTATTCTACCATGACTGCTTCTACATTTTCATAGATGGGAAACAGTCTCAAACAACACCAAAATACTCTGGCTTTCCCTGATATCTGATGAGGTCCACAAGTCTGAGAACATGATAAATTTTTTGTGCACAAGATCCAAGTCTGATATTTTGAGTCCCCAGAAGCTTGTTAGTTTTGTTTTATTTTTCTAGATTAGATTTTATTTCATGATGAAATTAACATTAAAACTATCCAGAGGTTTATCTTCCACACTATGATCTATACTAATGTTAGCAATGACAGTTAACTGCAGAGATTAACTCACCTTGATCAGGTAGACATTTTTCACTCTTTAATGTTAGACATGAAATATCGTGTTTGTAAGAAAAAGATCCAATAAAACATGAAAGAAAAACTGAGGTGTTTGTATCACTGATTCAATAACCTGTTGATAATTGATTTGTTTCATAACTCAAACCTCATCAAGTCTGATAGCAATCACAAACGTCAACATGAAAAAAATAAATTAAAACCTCAGAATTAAATACAGTATTCCGAAATGAATTAACTGTGTTAATATTAACTTAATATAAATGTTAATAAACATTTTCTTCAGTTTTATTCAGAGCAGAGTAGATAGATAAATAATGAGATAGACAGATACACAGCTGCAGCAAAACAATAACTGTAAACTTTAATGGAGATAGGACTGAAAGGTAGGAAATAAAATTGTTGGACATTATGCAGGGTTAGGGAAAGTGAAACTATCTCGAAGACTCTCCCCGGGTGGTCCGCCGACTCAGCCAGTTTGGTGTGGAGAGCCAAAGGCAAGGCACGGGCCGGCGCATGTCACTCAGAGTCCTATGCACTTTACGTGTTGTCATATAAGAGAAAACAGGAGGAAAGAAGCAAAATTGTATTGAATCACTGGGTCATGTTCCAACGATCATGAGTGGTTAAAATGCAGATACAGGGCTGAGGGGATTAGGGAAATGGGACTGTATCCCCACCAAGCTCCCTTGCCTGTCTAGGCTCATCCCTGGTTCAAAAGGGCTGAGTGATGGAAGTGTGAAATCAGGGCTGCAAGGAAATGGGAAGTGGGACTGTGTAACAACCCACATCACACCTGTCTAGGTTTAGCCCTGGTTCTTGGCTCCAGGGTGGTCCTAAAATTAGTTTAGGGGTTCCTCACAACATTGCGTTCCAATCGGTTGGTTTCCATGACCTTCCTTATATCCAACATGGTTTGAGGAGAGGGTGTGGTCATGAGTGTGAAGCATAGGGTCCAAATGGTTAGGGAAGGGGAAAGTCTCCTTCCGGAAGGGGAAGGAGGGTGCACGGTCCACCCATCCCGTGGACCTCCCGTAGCCCCAGTCCCATCTATCTTCACGGGGACGCCTCCTCCGTCTCCCGTAATGGACCTCCGTCCATCCATCCATGGTCCGCTTTTTGAAAAAAATTCTTTTTAACAAAAAACACTTCCAAAGAAGGAAAAAGCACGTAAATATTTTTTTAAAAAAAGGTAAGTAACTTAAAATATAAATAGTAAAAAAAGAGAGTCTTAAAAGTGAAGAGATTTTTTTTATTCAAAAATGAAATAAAATATAACAAAAAACAACGTTTCGACTCTAAATGGTCTTCTTCAGGTAAATAATACAATGTAATATAACTCCTCTCTCTCTTATACAGGTACTGCCTGCACGAGGTTTCAGGGAGAAATGAGCTCCCCCCTGTCCCCTCTCTCTTATATAGTAGGCCAGGCTCCGCCCCTTTTGGCTTTCCTCCAGCCTCCGGTAAGTCTCCGTAACAACTTGAATTCCGTTTTTAACCATTTGAATTATTCACAATGACTTTTTAAGATATATTTAACTTAAATTTAAGTTCAAACAAATCACAAAAATATTAACTTATATTCTTACTTTTTTTTAACTTTGTTAATACACATTAAATTATACATTTATTTTAAAACATCAACTTAAATGAAATTAACTTTTAAAGTATATTCAACCGTATTATACATCCAATGAAATTAAACATATGTTGTAAGAAAATAAAATTATTTTTAAACATGAAAAAAACATAAAATATATCTTATTAATACCCTATCCATAGAAAAGGTAAAAAAAATGAGTTACGGACACATTAGGGTTAGAACCAAGGTAAGTATAACAGTTATAGGAATAGTTTAGATTAAGGAAAAGTAGATGTAGGGGTTATAAAGATGGTTGGGGTGAGGAAGAAGGTAAATATCGGAATGACAGGTGAGTGCCTAATGAGAGTTAGGGGAATGTAAACTATCTCAATGACTCCCCCCTTGTGGTCCAACGACACACACGGTTTGGTGTGGGGAGTCAAGGGCAAGGCACGGGCCGGCGCATGTCACTCAGGCAACCACCCCTCGCTGTGCACTACCAGCATTGGATGGGGGGAAGGAAGGGGGAGGCCATGGATCGCCACACCAACACCACAGTTAAAGTGAGATCAAAATTACTGTGACAGAGGAGGGGAGGCAGGGTGTCCAGTGATGGGAGATGTGCCTACATCTTACACCACCACCGTACCAGGCTAGGTAAACCCTGGCCCTCCCTCCCCAAACCATACCCCCGGAGAGAGGGGGGGATTTTGAGGAGAGGGAGAGGAAGACCGATGCGGTAGGGAAGAGAAGACAGGGTGTCCAGCAAAGGGAGATGTGCCTACATCATCACCAGTGCCGTACCAGGCTAGGTAAACCCTGGATCCCCCTCCCCCGGCCCCCACCCCCCGAAGGGGGAGAGGCAAGGAGAGGGAGAGGGAAATGGATGTAGCAGTGGAGGGGAACCGGGGTGTTCAGCGAAGGGAGATGTGCCTACATCTACACCAACGCTGTACCAGGCTAGGTAAACCCCGGACTTCCCTCACCAAACCCCCACCCCGGGTGGGGGGAGGAGGCAAGGGGAGGGAGAGGAACAGAAAGTGTTAAAACAAAAAGTAATTGGTGGTGGGTATCGGTACTCTTATCCAGTTACGGAACTAAGGTGGAGGCGGTTCGGTTAGGGTCAAGGTGGAGGACCCGAGATGGAGCCGAGGTGAAGGCGGCATGAAACCACCGTAAGGACAGTGAGGGTGGTACGAGTCCGGGTTGTAAGTGTGGAGTGAAGTGAGGGTGGGAGTTGAAGGTCCAGGTTGGGGCTGGGTTGGTAAAGGTTGGGCACGTGTAGAGTATCATTGGGTAGAGGATCCAGTCTGGGGCTGGAGCCAAGGTGGTGAGGTTAGGGTAAGTGTGGAGTGTGGTTGTGATTAGGGTAGAATAGAGGGCCCAAACTGGGGCTGGGGCCAAGGAGGTAAGTATGGAGTGTGGTTGGGGTTAGGGTTGAAGGCCCAGGCTGGGGCTGGAGCCAAGGTGGTTAGGCTAGGGTTAGGCAGGAACCGTGTGCGATTGGGGTTGGGATAAAGGTGCCAGGCTGGGGCTGGAGCCAAAGTGGGGGGTTAGGGTTAGGCAAGTATAGGTTGTGGTTGAGGTTAGGGTGGAGGGCCCAGGCTGGGGCTGGAGCACGGCCGTGAGGAATGTGGTTAAGGTTAGGGTAGAAGACCCAGGCAGGCGCTGGAGCCAAGGTGGTTAGGTTTAGGTAAGTATGGAGTGTGGTTAGGGTTAGGGTTTGGAGGCCTGGGCTGGGGCTGGAACCAAGGGGGTTAGGGTTAGGCAAGAATGGAGTGTGATTGGGGTTGGGATGGAAGGTCCAGGCTGGGGCTGGAACCAACGTGGGGGGTTGGGGTTAGGCCTGTGTGTAGTGTGGTTAGGGTTAGGTGATCAAATTGGGTTAGGGGTTAGGGTGGGGGAAAGGATTCTGGCTGGAGACTTACAGTGCATCCACACCGCTCCAGCCAGATAGTGCACTGGCCATTGGTATGCGGGCCTCCGAGGTTATGGACACCCTCCCACTCCCTTTAGCTCCAGTGAGCCTCTAAACTGCCATCCAGGCCTATGCTGTGCCTCCAAAGCCACCAGGCTAAAGTTCACAATCACTCCCCACTCCACATTCCCATAAAAAACACAAAAGTGCACTACCTTTGTGCTGGTTCAAAAAATTGGACTGCATGGTCCTCTTGTGTTATCACTCTGCCGGTTGCAACGTTTCGGATAAACTGTTCCTTCATCAGGCTTCGGTCAGAGTGTTTTGTTTATGTTCTCTCTTTTACAGGTTTTCAAGGTAAGTATTCTTTCTTTACAGGTTTTCAGGTAAGCATTCTTTCTTTACAGGTTTTCAGGTAAGTGTTCTTTCTTTACAGGTTCTCAGGTAGGTATTCTTTCTTTTTACAGGTTCCCAGGTAAGTATTTTCTTCTTTTTCAGGTTTTCTTCTCTGTTAGGGTTTCCATGAGTCACGGTAAGTATTGGGGCTTAGGGTTAGGGGATAGGGTCTTGGGCTAGGGCTGTGATGTCTTCTCCTCTCTGGAGCTCTCCAGAATGACACCCATGGCACCGAAGGTTAGGTTTAGGAAAAAGGGCTGGGTCGGGCGTCCTCCCCGTGAATGGAATCTCCACAGAGACCCACATCCAAGGCACTGGCGGGTTAGGGTGGGGGAAAGGATTCTGGCTGGAGACTTACAGTGCATCCACACCGCTCCAGCCAGATAGTGCACTGGCCATTGGTATGCGGGTTAGGGTTAGGGTTAGGGGGTTAGGGTTAGGGTGAGGGAAAAAGAACTGGCTAGGCCAGTCGGTGCACGGTCCATTGGAGCGTGTGTCCGAGGCATCGGACATCCTCCGCCCACATCCTGGTGCCCCAAGCACTCCCCACTCCACAGTCCCGCACTAAGCACGGTCCTCCTGCTGTCCTGCCAGAGCCACCATGAAAAATAAAAACTCCTCCCCACTCCACACATTCCGCCTCCGCAACCAAAGAAAAGTAAAAGCACCTCCCAAGTCCACACACTCCCTCCATAACTGAGGCTTAAATAAAGCACAGGGTTAGGGTTAGGGTTAGGGTTAGGGTTAGGTTTAGGGTTAGGGTTAGGGAATATGAATCTATCTCGATGACTCTCCCCG
>CM053994.1:0-225000 GCA_028641955.1 Protonibea diacanthus
TTTCTGGGTTATGCCTAGCCAGGCACGGTAATGGTTGAAGATGCAGTCACATCTCCCTTTACTGAAAACCCTCTCCCTCTCTCTCTCTCTCTCCCTCTCTCGATCTCTCTCTCTCCCCATCACCATTACCGTCAATGCATGTTACTAACTAAACTTCTTCCCCGGAGTTTCTGTGCTTTCTCGTCCAGCAGGTTCTCGTGGATCGTGGCTGCTGCTGACGTCCACTATATATAGCATCACTGTCATAATTGCTACCATATCTCTCCTATAGTTTATAGTCTGTTAATGATTCACTGCTGCTGTGCATCTGTGTCCCTCTAACTCTATCACAGGTTCCACTGCTACTGTAATCATACTATCATTTATTGTATTCATTGTAATTGTACAATATGTTTGTGTTGATTTGTTCTGTACACGTGACATCCATTGCATGTCTGTCCATCCTGGGAGAGGGATCCCTCCTCTGTGGCTCTTCCTGAGGTTTCTTCCACCTTTTTTCCCTGTTAAAAGGGTTTTTTGGTGGGCAAGTTTTTCCTCACTCGAACTGAGGGTCTAAGGACAGAGGGTGTCACTCCCTGTTCAGATTGTAAAGCCCTCTGAGGCAAACTGTATTTTGTGACTTTGGGCTATATAAATAAAATTTGATTTGATTTGATTTGATTAACACATGTAGGGATCAAACCAGGAGCTCATAGTAAGCATAAAATGCTGCTAATAGTTGTAGCTAAGATGCTAAGCTAATGCCAGCACTTTGTCAGTCATTTTAGATTTCAGACCAGTAAGCATTGGTTACCGTGGTAACCATCCATGTCAACATCACCCAGCACAGCAAGGGCGGAGCCAAACCGCCCATACACAGAGAAACCGATCAGTGATTGGTCAGGATGGGAGGAGAAGGAGATGTGTCTTCTCTGCAGGTACAAAACCACCTGAAAAATGGTGCAAAAGTACTTGTGGTATCAAACTGAGACAAGAAGTAGAAGAAAAACAAGAAGAAGAAGAACAATAAGGACCTGTCCTCTCTCCTGCAGCTGCTCTGTAACTCGGTCCATGAAAAGAGGAGCTCCGATCAGGACATCGTCTAATCTGAACACAGAAAGACCTGCACTGTTAGATCCAGATCTTAATTCTGGTTCCACAGACTTTGTTAGCACTGTTAGATGCTGGTTCCGTGCTCTTGTCTGTTCTCACCCGTCACTGTTGAAGTCAGCAACAGCCACACTGTGTCCAAAGTATGATGCCACCTACAGGAGACACCACAGATTCAGATTCAGGTTTAGGTCCAAACTCTGACGGGTGCATTAACCTTACTGATATCACACTCTCACCTGAGCCCCCTGGAAACTGTGAGAGACTATCAGGGATCCAGAACTCCTGCCATCGTAGATCCTCACCTGTGAACACAGATAGAAGAACAGAGTTCATAAGGAGCCTAAGTACCAGAGTCCAGAATAGTGCAGAGGAAAAGAGTTCTGAAGAACCCAGAGAAACAGTCAAAATAATTCAGAAGAACAGTCCAGAAGAACCCAGAGGAACAGAGAGTACTTATATCATGGTCTGGGTGAATACTCAATTATGATTAGCTGGAGGGTGTAGTTTAAAAAGTGTTAATTTACTCCTAGGAAAGACATTCCAGTCAAATTGCCTGATGATAGTTCTAATTTATTGTGCTGGCTCAAACGGTAGATGGCAACCATGGCAACGGAGACTCAACGTTATTTCACATTTTATTCATCACAATTAAACAATTACTATTAAATAGTCCGCTTGACTTGTAAAAATAAAAAACCCTCAATTCTAGCTCTAAAACACATTAAAGTATTATTAATTGATTAAATATTTCTTTCTTTCATAACTGGCCATGGTATAAGTGGGATAATGGCCTTTGAGGTGTCCATTAACAGAAAGGAAGGGACTTTGCATTGGACAGTTCACGCCTCCGCGTCGTCCATTCATTTCTGTTAATGGACACCTCATCAGGCATTATTCCCTTACATAAGAGACAGAGCCCAGAAGAACCTAAAGGAAAAGAGTCCTGAAGAAACCAGAGGAACAGAGTCTTACTGTTCCTGCTGTGTTCCTGTCATTTGGAACGCCAACCAGATAATCTGAAAAACAAAAACAGTGATTAATAACTTATTAGTAATGACTGATTATATCATTGATTTGACTCACACTAATTAATCAGGTTAAGTGCAAAATCAACTAATCTATAAATTATTTTCTCAGACCTGGCGTAGAATCTCCAGTCAGCTGACCACTGGCCACAGAGTAACCTGACAAACAGATTTTAGAACATAACTCTTGTGATTCTGGGAAAAGTTAATTCTAACCAAATTTCAAAATAAAAGCTCTGCTCAGCTCTACTTACCGCGGTAAAGGTCATAACCTCCTCTCTCATCTGATTGGCTGACGCCAGCTACATAAGGAATAGGATCGTTGCTCTTCCCATTAGCAGTAATGTCACTTACACCCACTGTGATGATCTGACCTAAAATAAAGATGATGGTCATTAATGGTGATGTAAGCAGTGATGTTAGAACTAGTTACCTATCAACAGTGATGTTGATCACATGTGAATGTAGACATGATATTCTGACATAATTGGTGGTAAAAACAGTGACATCACCTCATTCACAAACATTAATTATGTAATTATGATGAAATAAAAACTGATGTGAGCTCCTTCAGAGATGAGGTCGTCCAGCAGATCAACAGTGAACCTGCTTTAACGCTGGATTTTGCAGGATTTACTGACATCTAGTGGTGTAATTACTGATCATGGCCCCCTTGTCTCACCCTCAGCTTCCTAACATGAAAGAACAGTGAAAGTCTCTAGATCTACTCTAGATCCAGAGTTCACTTTGTGGTTTAACATTCAAACTCCATGGAAGAGGTGCCGCTGCATCTATAAAGTCTCATTCTGAGGTAACAAAAACATAACAAGTTTGATTTTAATTTAATAACTAAGCACTAATGAACATAGAGTTATGAAGATTATTAATGTGACATTCTGGAATTAATGGGAAATAATTAAATATGTTTGCCTTTGCCTATAAATCTTTATGTTTACACGCCAACTGTGTTGATCGGGCACCTAAACGAGGCGAATGGTGAGCCTCTACCTTGGTGATAATGCTAGTGTTTCCATGGTTACACCATCATGTTTCAACATTTGCACTTAATTTCCTTTTGTTTCAGTGATCAAAATCTAACAGTAACTCTGCTGTATTATATTATATTATTATATTAAAATATCAAATAAATTATTGATGTCATGAAATAAATTCAGAGCCAGTTCAATTCTTTTTCGTGTTCTTCTTTTGTATACTTTTCCTAACCCTGGTCACACATTTGTATTGACACAGAACACAAAATAAACAATAATTATCCAGCGTTAATCTGATATCATGACATAACTCATAAGTCATGGTGTAATGTCTCTTCTGGACCAGCAGGTGGCTCGACTTACCCTGGAAATAAAAGCTTCCTGGAGCCCCAAGCATCAGCCGACTCTCCTACACACACACACACACACACACACAGGAAGTAACGGAGTAAGGATGCAGCACTACAGAGGAGTGTAGACATGACTCCACCTACAAACCTTGGTGATGTCAGTGCTGAAGCCAACCTCACAGTAGCGCTGGTCATTTCCTAGACAACAGGAGAGATGAGTGGCCAACAGTCAATAATGAGAAGATTGTCAGACACATACTCATCAATTATGTGGTGTGTTGTGACTGCTGTGTGCCATCATGATAACAATTCTTACTGTTGTTCATGCATTTGTAGTCTTCCTCCAACATGATTCCTCTGCAGGGGGAGAAGGACGTCGACATTCCTGTCCTCTGGTCCAACAGGAAGCAGTTCCCCACAGGTGTTTGCCCTGACTCTGCTCCTTGTCTCTGAACGTTCCAATGAAAGAGTGGTGCACATGCCTGGCAGTGAACACATTCACATTCTGAGTGTGTTGCTACAATTCAATCACTCACACAGCTTTATGAGCCAGTGAGGTGTGTTTTCTCACCAGTAAGTGAGTGTTGGTGACTGATCGAACTGAAGCTCCAAACCACTGCCCACTCTTGAAGGTGTGAAACAACAGCTCAGAGCTTCTGTAGACCTCATCACCTGTGACAGGACATCCACATTCATCACAGATAGCTGACTAACTGACACCAATGATTGGACAAGGAGAAAGGTCAGAAACTCACCATCCAAGTCAAAGTTGATGATGTCACAGGTCCCACCCTCAGGTGACCAGGGGCAGAGGAACACTCCCCCTCCCTCCATCACTCCTGATTGGTTGGTGTTGGCTTTGGGAGCTCCAATAACAACAAATGACCTGCAGTTTACATAGAAGATTTTCATTAAAGTTTCCCCTCAAGGACCAAAGGGTTTATTTATCAAGCACCCCAAGAACCTCCTCACACATCTCAAAGAACTTATTTTTAAAGGAAAAAAGAAATTCTTCAAGGATGTCAGAAGTTCATTCTTAAGAACCACAGGACTTCGACATTCCGATCCAGATATTCTTACACTAATCCTCACTCTTCATGCCGAAAACCAACCAAGAAGGCAATTAGTATGAGCCAATCAGAGGGACAGGAAGAGAAGAGAGAGAGGAAGGCAAAAACAAACATATACAGGAAGATGTTATGTTAATATTTTCAATTCAATTCAATTTTATTTATATAGTGCCATATCATAACAAATGTTATCTCATGACACTTTTCATGCAGAGCAGGTCTACACTGTACTCTTTATAATATTATTTACAGACACCCAACAGTTCCACCATGAGTTCCAGTTCCATGCACTACTTATCAGGTCCGGCACACAGAGGTAGAACTCAAATGCAGAGATAGGTTGAGCTGAACAGCAAGCTTTATTGAGCAAAGACGGGGAATAATAAACAGAGGGCGCCTCCAAAAGGAGGGATGGCTATGAAAAATTCAACAAACGGAAAATCCTAACGTCCAAAGGGGAAAATGAAAACTGACCTAAACTGCCTCCGGGGAGGGAGAAAACCATAATCAGGAATAAAATCAATAAAACTAACTAAGAAGGTTATGAAAAGGAAACGGCAAAAGGCCAACAAAAAACTCTCAGGTCGAAGCGGGCAACTGTGAAAGATAATTTTTAGACTAAGACTAGACAATCAAATGGTGGTACAGACACAGATGCACAGCAGCAGCAAAACATTAACTAACTATAATGTGTAATGGAGATATAGTAATAATGACAGTAATAATATATGTAGTGGAAGTACAGGACCACAGCAGCAGCCACGATCCATGAGAACCTGCTGGACGAGAGAGCACAGAAACTCCAGGGAAGAAGTTGAGTGCTGTTTATATCCTGTTACTAAGGGTTAAAGGGTTAGTTAGTTAGGATTCATTAAATGTCAGTTAAGGGTTAATTTGTCAAGGGGGAGTAGGGGGGCTACCAGAAAAGGACCCAAATGCAGGCAGGTGTGGGTGCACAAAAGAAAACCACCAAACAAAATGGTGAGGGATAAATGCAAAGAAACACAGGAGCAGGATTCCCCTAATCAGAGACAAAGGGGACACACTGAAGAACACGACTTACACATCTATACATGAACACACCAAGAACAGACAGAACAGGAAACAAAGGAAACACTGGAACTAAATAGACATGCAGGACTGTCCCTAATCAGGGACAGGTGAAACAAATCAAGGGCAGGCGCAAAAACAAAAAAGGTGGGAAACAAGACAGGCAGTAGAAAAAGACAAGACAGACAGGGTAGAACTACAAATAAAACAGGAAACACAGAAACAAACTCAAAACTGTAACATAATTAAAGAGTTCTTACTTGTTGTTAAAAACGTGAAAGTCGACAGAGAATCCAAACAGACTTCCTGTCGGTCCGTTGAACATCACGGCTTCATCCAAGAGGTTCAGGCACACACACACACTAACACACAGCAGCTCGCACACACACCTAAACACATACATTACACCTGTCTGTCTGCCTGTCTGTGGAGACTGAAGCTGTTCAGAGTCCCTCTTATATATAAATCCTGTGTGTGTGTGTGTGTGTGTGTGTGTGTGTGTGTGGTGTTGACAGATGATTGACAGTTTGCTCTGTCAGTTTCTCCACACTGCGTCTGTTTCCTGTTGATAGAAGTTAAAAATAAAATCATGCTTATCTTTTTCTCTGGATGTTTATTTTGGCCTCTGTGGTGCGTTCGGAGACGTCTCTCCTGTCAGTTCATTTCACACTTACAGAAAACAACCTTGTGCCTCATTCACAGCTGGAAATGAACAGCTGTGTAACATTAGAAGACTCAACAAAGAGAAGAAGAAAGATTTAATTCTCATGTTCAGACTCATTAGTTAATTACTCAGATGCTACTTACAAATACACAAATATCTGATTTATTTTGAAAAAGGTTCAATAATTAAATAGTTATTGACTAGGCAGAGTCATCAGGACAGAAACATGATTTAATGTTGTGAACATAAAACTGGACTAATGTTCTGCAGGTTCTGGAGGTTGTTCAAGTATTTCAGTTCTTTGCTGTGCTATTTAAAATACTGCATGACGTATGAATGAATAATTTTGTGTATTGAACAGATGCTGAACTGCCAATGATGAGTGTCTTCATGGTCACCATGAAATATCTACATCAGGGATTTCAAACATAGGCCAAAACTGGCCCACCAGGGGGTCCAATCTAGCCTGCAGGATGACTTTTCAAAGTGTAGTTTTTTGTGAGGCCAAAGATGAGCATGTCGAGTCCAGTGTATAACATTTAAGGGGAGCTATTGACAGAAAGTTAGTGTATAATACTAGATACACAGTAGAAAATAATAATTGTTATACTCATGTTACCTTAGAATGAGACTTTAAATCTACAGATGGAGCAGGTCATCTTCCACTGTTGAACCACCATCTTTCTACAGCAGCCCAGAATGGACAAACCAAACACGGACTCTACATTGGACCTTTAACGTTCATCAGGAGTTCTGGCAAACGTAGTTTCTCATTTATGCTTGAAATGAGAGGGTGGGATGAGGGGTATTCAATTAGTTACATTGTGCAAATTCACCACTAGATGCCACTTCAATAAAAGTAACTGCTGTTTCACATCTGTCCACTGGGGGTCGCACACAACGATGCCAGGCAATCCAACTGTTGTTGAGTTATTATTGTCTATTCTGAGTGTTTTTGTTTTTTGGGAGGCCAAAGATAAGCATTTGGCTCAAGAGGTGGAAGAAAAATGAAGGACAGGATCTGTAGATGCTGATCTGATGTTCAGAGGTCTGGTGGCTGCACGTCCTAAAGTGGAGTTCACATTTTATAAAATGGTGTCAGGCGGAAGAGTTTGTTTCTGTTTGATTTGTTTATTTTCTGATTTAATTTATTGTGTTTGTTTTTCTTACTGTGAATGAAAAATTGGACCAATAAAGGTTTAGTTAAAGTTAAAGGTCTCTCTGTCTGTCTGTCTGTCTGTCTGTCACTCTGTTTGTTTCTATGTCTCTGTCTGTCTCCCTCACTCTCTGTCTGCCTGTCTATATGTCTGTCTGTCTGTCTCTCCCTCAATCTCTCTGTCTCTCTCCCCCGCCCCGCCCCCCGGCTCACCCTCTGATTGCTCTTGCTCTGCAGCAGCCTCCTCACCGGCAGCACGCGCTGCTTCGGTCCATCAGTCCCGGTGTGGACCCGCGTTAACGAGGCTCTCTGTCCGGAGACACACAGACCAGGATCGAGCCGTGCTAATCCGGACTGGCTGACCTTGTTTTCTGGTCTCGCTCTTTTTTTTGTTGGAACTAATCCAGCTCGGTTCGGGTCGGCTACGCGTGGGTCTCTCCTCCTCTGTTGGGGAATTTGTCCGGCTTGGACTAATATGACACAGGAGTTAAACTGGACCGTACCATTGCGTGCCAGAGCGCGCGCAACCTGCGGATGAATGAGAGAGAGACCCGCGAGAGCTAAGATTAAGTGCGGGATGAAGGGGGTCCTGAGCCAGGTAAGAGCGCGCGCCCGCGTGTGTCACCGTGTGCGCGCGTGAATTTGACTTCAGTCTTTTTACGTAGATCCTGAAGTAGATCCAGATCCTGACCTTAAAACATCAGAGTCGTTCGGTCTTCCTGGACTCAGATCCACAACCTCAGACCAGGGACAACATAAAGTCCCCCTTGTGTTTTCAGTCTTGAATCAGGTATCCTCCTTCGGAGCTCTTGAAACACTCCTGAAGCATTTCTGAAACATTCCTGAAACCCTTCTGGTAGGTTATGAAGTGTTAATTAATTGAATTAATTGAATTAATTGAAGAATCAATAAAGGACCTCTTGAATGACCCCAGAGTCTTCACATAGGTCACAGAGACTACAGGCTGTCTAAAACCTGGATGTCTCCATGATGACACCCGTATGTTAATCAAAGCATCCAGGCTCTTAATTCTGCATAACTTTAAGCCTTAATATAATGTGAACAGGTAAGTTGTATATAAATTCACTCTCAGTACAGTTGTCATGAACAGGGAAATTAGCTATAGAGACCAAAACTGTTTTTTGTACCAGGCTGTAAACATGTTTATTTCTGCTGTGAAGTTGGACTTTTTAACATGGGGACTTATGGAGACTGACTCACTTCTGGAGCCAGCCTCAAGTGGTCAACAAGAGGAGCTGCAGCTTGTGTCTTCACTTCACTGACACAGAGTCAATCATTCAAAGAGCCTGTGTTTCATTCCAATCAATTAGAAAAACAATTAATCATGTCAAAGACCGAAAGAACCGACATGGACAACACTGAGCTGTAGTTCTGATTCGGTATAATCAAGAACCAAAACCAGGTGAGAGAGAGAGGTGATGTATAAATGAACGAGGATGTTGGCATTTCACCAATGTACATCATTCTATATATAGAACACACACACACAACACACACAGTAACATACACACACACAGAGTAACATACACACAGTAACACACACACAAACACAGCTGATGTCTGTTTCAGAGGGAAAATAGAGGAGAGAGAGTAAATGGACTGTCAACACGTGAGGAGAAATTGACACACTTCCTGTAACTTTCCTCCACTATCAGATTTCACTGCAGAGAGAGAAGGGAGGATCCCCCAATTCAATTCAATTCAATTCAATTCAATTCAATTCAGTTCAATTCATTTCAGAATCAGTTTCCTTTGACTCGACATTATGAGGACATGCTGATTTTAGCAGCACTTAGCACTGGATGGTGTTTGAACCCAACCAGTACTGGATAGACTGCTAACAACCAGGCAGACTTGGAGGTGTTGGAACAGGAGCAGTTCCGGATGGAAAGGATTCCAGTTAATGGGCTCTGTCTATCTTCCAGGTGTTTTTTGTGTGTGTGTTGCTGAGTGGACGAGTTTCTTCGGCTGAGTTAACCTGTGAAACACTGATCTTGCTGTCGACCAATCTGACAGGTAATTTCCTGTCAGTCTTCTTGTCCATCTTTTTGTCTCTAGATCTACACCTTTAATTAAAACTGATTAAAAACTGGTTAAAAGTGCTCATGCTGCTCTGCTTTCTCTCCCCTGCTTGTTTCTCTCAGCAAGGATGCTGGCATTACTAAACCAGACAGTCACCATCAGTAACACCTCAGGTTTGCAGACTTTTAACTCAGACTCGGGCTGACTTGTTGGTACTTGGTTGGTTTTGTGGTAGACCTTCACAACACCTCTCACTCTGAGCTTGACAAACATTGCCTCTTGGCCATGTCATATTTTAATGCTGCTGTTTGACAGGTTGGGAGTGAGAACAGACTGACGTGAAATATTCACAGACTTCATTAGTGGAACAAGCTATCACAAAGATTCCTTTGGTTTACTCTGGAGAAATGCAGAAGTGTTTTCATACTCTGGTCTGCCTTGGACCAGACTGGACTTCCCAGAACTCTGCTAGACTATCCCATACTTTCCAGAATTACCCTGAAACTCATCAACATCCCAATCTTATTCACTTTAAGATAGTGTAGATTAATTTGATTCAGTTAGGGAAGACAGTCTGGGCTCTCCTTAAGGTTCAGTATGCCTTAAATACTACCGTTACCCTGAATACACAGTCAGGGTGCAGGAATATCCTGAAGTATTAAGGACTTTAGTATTGTGGACTAGACTCACCTGTCTATCTGTCTGTCTGTAGGTTTGTATTGTGACCTGTCTGTGGATGGTATAGGAACCTGTTGGCCTCGCAGTGCAGCAGGCGAGCTGATCTCCAAACCCTGTCCTGAACAGTTCAATGGCATCCACTACAACACCACCAGTAAGTACCACAAAGAGTAAATATTTAAAATGGTTTGTTCGACTTGGTAGTAAACTGAACCTGAACCTTAACCTGAACTTGAACATAGCTCTGAAACTGATCCAAGGTGTGATTGTGTTTTTGACATCCATCATGAAGCTCACAGACTTCTAGTCTCCACGGGACATCCTGTTGTCACTGTGATCATATAATTGTGTTTGTCAACCCGACCTTAGTCCAGCTCATCAAACATGATGCTGACAGTCTGACTTTTAGTTGTTGGCGAGAGCCTGGTGAAATAAAAGGTTGAAAGACAGCTGGGCTTCTAGCTGTTGGACTAGAGCCGGCTGCTCTGTCTTGTGTTGTTGACCTTGGTTGATGTTTGGCTGTTGGCAAAGTTGTCGACTCATTAGTTTTTGATCTTATGTAATGTAATCATAACAAATACTTGAGTACAGCTGTCCATATTTACCACAGTGGGATTACAGTACATGATGTTTCTTTAAGTGTGAACAAATCACAGCAGAGTTCCAACACTCTGAGGTCTCATTGACGTTCAAAAACTCTGAAGACTGTTTGTTTGTGTGGGTGGTGATAAATATCCTGCTTAATTAGAGGGTTAGTGTTGATCTGACTTAATAGCATGAGTCATCCGTGTGTGTGTGTGTGTGTGTTAAACCAGCTGGATCTCATGTCTTACTCCACCTTCATCATCATCATCATCATCATCATCATCATCATCATTTTCACACTGTGTGTTTCTTCCTCTGATGTAATTAAATCTTTGGCCTCTGCTAACATGCTAATGGGCTTGTGGTCAATTCAATTCAATTCAATTCTACTTTATCTATAAAGCTCCATATCATAACTTCAGTTATCTCATGACACTTTTCATACAGAGCAGATCTAGACCACACTCTTAATAATATGATTTACAGAGACCCAACAGTACCACCACGAGCAAGCACTTGGCCATGGTGGTGAGGAACAACTTCCTTTTAACAGGCTGAAACCTCGAACAGACCCGAGCTCATTGGTAGACAGTCATCCACCACGACCGGACCGAGAGAGAGAGAGAAGGGGGGGGAGTCCCCCGGCAGTCTAGTCCTATGGCAGCATAACTAAGGGATGACCTGAGCCAGCCCTAACTATAAGCTCTATCAAAAAGTAAAGTCTTAAGGCTACTCTTAAAGGTGTTGACTGTGTCTGCCTCCTGAACCCAGAATGGTAGTTTGTTCCACAGAAGAGGAGCTTGATAGCCAAAAGCTCTGCCTCCCAATCTACTTTTGGAAACTATAGGAACCACAAGGAACCCAACATTCTGAGAGCGCAGTGTTCTAGAGGGGTAGTAAGGTACTATGAGCTCTTTTAGATATGATGGTGCCTGACCATGAAGAGCTTTGTATGTAAGGAGAAGAATTTAAAATTCTATTCTTGTTTTAACAGGTAGCCAATGCAAGGAAGCCAAAACGGGAGAGATGTGATCTCTGATCTTGGTTCCTGTCAGAACACGTGCAGCAGCATTCTGAATTAGCTGCAAAGTCCTAAGAAACTTATTGGAGCAGATGAGTTACAATAGTCCAGCCTAGAAGTAACAAATGTGTGGACTAGTTTTTCTGCATTTGCCTTGAGACACAATGTGTCTGATTTTTTGGCGAAGTGGAAAAAAGCAGTCCTCGAAATTTGTTTTATGTGGATATTAAAGGACAAATCCTGATCAAAAACAACTCCAAGATTCTTTACAGTGCAGCTGGAGGCCAGGGTGATCCCATCTAAAGTAACTGTCTCTAGAAAGAGAGTTTCTGAGGTGTTTGGGTCCAATTACAAGAACTCTTTCAGTTCAGTTTTGTCTGAAATTAACATCAGAAAATTGTAGGTCATCCAGCTTTTTATATCCTTGAGGCATGCTTGAAGTTCAGTCACTCTTGGTCAGTGGTGAGTGGGTGTATTGATCTGTTCAGCTAATCAGCTAGCGCAGCAGCTAAACCTGGGCTTGCAGAACCTGAAGCCAGCTGGATGAAGATTGGGGGGGGGGGCGGACTGTGACACCAGCTCTGGTGTTGCCGTGGTTACACTGTAGCTGCTTATGGCACACAGATGAATGAATATTTCAGTGTGTGATTCATCAGTTATGAAAGTACATTTACTTGAGTCTTAAATGTTTTAAAATGACTTTATATTTCTCTCTCACTACATCTCTGAATGAGAAATATTTACTGCAAGATAAAGACTTTAAGTAACAGACAGATTTTAATGACATACAACTGTTTGTGAGTGAGTCTCATCAGTTGATGTGGTCAAAACTCCAGTGAGACAAACAAACAAAGCTATTCCAGTCTTGTTTTTGTTGTGGTTTGAGTCAGAATAAAATGAGATTGAAGTTGAAGTAAAATGAGAATGAAGATGATATGACATATCATAGACAGCTATAAAAACATCATTATCATCGTGTTCTCAGCGTTTCAGCTGAAAAGTCAAAGATCCTCACACACACAAAGACTGAAAGAAAGTTCAGGTCATGAACCTGGACTGACCATGGACCACCCATTTGTCAAATTATCATAATATATAAACTAATAATCATCCTCCCTGTGTGTGTGTGTGTGTGTGTGTGTGTGTGTGTGTGTGTGTGTGTGTGTGTGTGTCTGTGTGTGTGTCTGTGTCTGTGTGTGTGTGTGTGTGTGTGTGTGTGTGTGTTCAGACCGGGTCTACAGAGAGTGTCAGTTAAATGGCAGCTGGGCTCCTCGAGGAAACTACAGTCAGTGCACCGAGATCATCGTGCTGGTGAGACTCATCAATGCAACCACTGATCACTGCATTCTGATCAATAACAACTGATCACTACACTGTGCTCAATAACCACTGATCACTACATTCTGGTCAATAACAACTGATCACTACACTCAGTTCAATAACCACTGATCACTGCACTCTAATCAATAACCACTGATCTGAGCTGGTCTGAGCTTTTTTTCAGCAGACTGAAGAAACCTTTCCTGGGGAGGCTGAGCAGTGTGATACCTACATAATTGGAGAACACCGTCCAGTCTCCATTTTTTAAAAATGGGAACCTCCACCCTGATCTGCCACTCCATCTTGATCCACCACTCCACGTACCAGCCAATGACTGCACCTCTTCTGAACAAACTTGACTTTTATCTTTCCCTTCTCCTAACCAGCTCAAATTGTGTTCTGCCGTATCTAGTTTGCAGTAACACTGCAACTCTCAGGACAACTTCCCAACCAACCAACCTCATGATGCATTGCTGTTGTAACACAACAGCAATATGGCAGCAATTTAAAAAAAAAAGAAAAAAAGAATTGTATTAATAAAAAACAGAAGAGATAAAAATCAATCTCTTGTATGTTTCAACTTCAACCTTGAATCAGGTCACATAGAGGTTATGTAACTACTAATCGTATTGTCAGGAACGACAAACCATTGACATGTTGGCGCATATCTGAATCTCAGCACAGACACAGGAATTATTTTTCCTTTCATGGACATTATGAGATTTATCTTGTATAATATAGACACATATGTAAGATATATAAAATATGTACCACACCTACAGTCCTTTAAAGTAGCTGTAATTAAACCTCTTCTTAAAAAGTCCACTCTAGATCCAGAGGCTTTAGCCAATTTCAGACCGATATCAAACCTTCCCTTTCTCTCTAAGATACTTGAGAAAGCTGTAGCTAATCAGCTGTGTGACTTTCTCCATAAGAACAGTTTATTTGAGGATTTTCAGTCAGGATTTAGAGTGCACCATAGCACAGAGACTGCACTGGTCAAAGTTACAAATGACCTCTAATGGCATCAGACAAAGCACTTATCTCTGTACTTGTCCTGTTAGATCTTAGTGCTGCATTTGACACCTTTGACCATCAAATTCTTGCCAACATCAAATTGGCATCAAAGGAACCACCTTAAGCTGGTTTAAGTCATATTTCTTAGATCGATCTCAGTTTGTCTCAGTTTCTCTTCCATTTTGGCTTCCTTGCACTGGCTACCTGTTAAGTCTAGAATAGAATTTAAAATTCTTCTCCTTACATACAAAGCTCTTCGTGGCCAGGCACCATCATATCTAAAAGAGCTCATAGTACCTTACTACCCCTCTAGAACACTGCACTCTCAGAATGCTGGGTTCCTTGTGGTTCCTATAGTTTCCAAAAGTAGATTGGGAGCCAGAGCTTTCGGCTATCAAGTTCCTCTTCTGTGGAACAAACTAACATTTTGGGTTTGGGAGGCAGACATGGTCAACACTAGACTTAAGATTTTACTTTTTATAGAGCTTATAGGTAGGGCAGACTTAGGTCATCCCTTGCTGCCACAGGACTAGACTGCCCGGGGACTCCAACCCTCCACCCCACCCCTCTCTCTCTCTCTCTGTCTTTCTCTCTATCTCACTCAGTACGTTTACATGCAGCAAGAAATTCGAATTTCTGATCGTATCAGATAATGACATGCATGAGACCGGATCACTTGTCTGAGTATACATGCCGTTCAGAGAATCGGATAAACGGCCGGAGCATGGCTGACTCCATTACACTAGGTGTCGCTGTAGTCCTCTCAATAAAGAGCCACTTTCGGTTGACCTCTACTTATCAGCGACAACAAACTATCCGAACTAAGTCCGATACGATCAGAAATTCGAATTTCTTGCTGCATGTAAACGTACTGACTCTCTCTCTGTCTCTGTCTGTCTCTGTCTGTCTCTTTGCGCCTAGTCAGGCACAGTATTGGTTGAAGATGCTTGTTTTGTTCTGTATGCATGACATCTATTGCACGTCTGTCCATCCTGGGAGAGGGATCCCTCCTCTGTGGCTCTTCCTGAGGTTTCTTCCACCTTTTTTCCCTGTTAAAGGATTTTTGTGTGCAAGTTTTTTCTCACTCACACCGAGTGTCTAAGGACAGAGGGTGTCACTCCCTGTACAGAGTGTAAAGCTCTCTGAGGCAAATGTATTTTGTGACTTTAGGCTATACAAATACAATTTGATTTGATTTGATTTGATTTGATTTGATACTGTAGGTTTAGGTCAGGTGACTGGAGGTGAGGTCGCTGTGGAGATCAGGTCATGTGATGCATGCCTTAGAGAGCCTGGAGGTGTGTTTGGCTTCATTTTCCTGTTGAGAATCAAACGATGGTCCCACTAAGCTCAAACCAGATAGATGGCATGTCTTTGCAGAATGCTGCGGTAGCCATGCTGGTTAGGTGAACCTTAAATTTTGAATAAATCACTAACAGTGTCACCAGCAAAGCACCCTCACACCATCACACCTCCTCCATTTTTCACAGTGGGAACCACACATGCTGATACCTTCCGTTCACCTTCTCTGCATCTCATAAAGACACAGTGGTCTGAACCAAAACTCTCAGATTTGGACTAATCAGACCAAAGGCCAGATTTCCTTTGGTCTAATGTCCATTCATGTGTGTGACGATGAAGGTGTGATTCACATAGTCTCCTCTGAACTACTTGATGTTGGCATGTGTCTGTTACTTGAACTCTGTGAAGCATTTCTGTGGGCTTTAATCTGAGCTGCTGTTCATTGTTGATTTGTGAACTTCTCCACTGCAGCAGAGCTAACTGTGGCTCTTCTTCATGAAAGACATTTTCATTAGAGTGTTTGATGGTTTTTTGGACTGACCTTGAGGATACATTCAAAGTTGATGTTCTGGACTGGCTGACCTTCATGTCTTAAAGTAATGGTGGTATTTTATATTTGTTTATTTGCACATAATTTATATTCATGTTTATTATTATATTATATTTATTATTTAGTGTTTAGCTCATCTGTAAAGATTTAAAGACTTCATGATCATACCAAAAGACCACAACAGATGCGTGTTAGTGTGTTAGTGTGTGTTTGCTTGTGTGTCAGGAGTTAACACATATATTGGGCGATAATGTGTTGTCTAATACACTCATCTATAATGGATCACACACTTAGAGGACACAGATTTGTTCTGCCTGTTGACCACAAACCATATCCTGTCTGTCTGTCTGATGACAGGTCTTCATTCCAAAGACCAGAACCATCACTTAGGCGTATTTAGTTTATTAAATATTTTATTTCATTATTGTTTGTTTGGATTGGTTTAAGTAATGGGTTCTGTAAAGAACAATCAGGGTTAGGGTTAGAGTCAGAGTTTCTTTATATGTCTCTAATGTGCTGATGTCTAATGTGGTGCGATCGATGAGATGGCGAGTGACCTCAGAGAATGAAAAGTCCACAAAGACAAAATGAAAGTTGGATACTTTGATGGACACCATCTTGTTCTCTTAATATTACGATAAATTCTGAGAAACAGTGAATGGAGAAACAATGTCTTACAGTCTGCACCAGAACACTTTATTGCACCAATCGTTGATCTGCAATGAATGGGAGCCAGAACTGGGTTAGTGTGGTCTCGTTTGGCCCTTGTTAGTAACCAAGCTGCAACATTTGAATGGGGAATTGTCGCTTGAGAGATGCTGTGGTAGGAAGTGACTGGTTTTGGAGTTCTGATTGGAAGAAGCTGGACCTGACACCAGAATTGACCCGTCTGTTCATATGATACCAGGTCGAAATGTCTTTGTGTTCTGGACTGTGATAACCATCACAACACAGACCCCTCCCCCACCATATGTTATTCAAGTCAAACACATCTGGATCACACATACATACACAAATATAAAGACATAAACAAACATGCCTGAACCAATCAGACAAGTGTAGATGAGTGATGAACCATCTGGAGCTGTGTGTATGTGCGTGTTTGTGTGTGTTTGTCTGTGTGTGTGTTTGTGTTTGTCTGTGTGTGTGTGTGTGTGTGTGTGTGTGTGTGTCCATATGTTCTGTCATGTGACACAGTCAGTCTCTGTTTCCCACTGAGAGAATCTGTCACCTATTTCCTGCTGCCCTCTGATTGGATGGCAGAGTTGGCTGCTGGCCGATCAAAGAGCTGTGATAAATAAGAGAAAAAGGTGCATGTAGGTGTGCACGTGAGTTTGTGTGTGTCCTGATGACGAATGTGTATTTAACTCTACTTTTTTACTGATTTTATCTCACTTTAAACAAATCTGAACAACAAATTGCCTGAGCTTATGAAAATACACTTCACTATTTATAGAGCATCAAATCATAACAAAAATGATCTCATGATATTTTCCATACAGAACAGGTCAGACTGACTGTTTATAATGTTATTTACAGAGACCAACAGTTCCACCATCAGCAAGCACTTGGTGACAGTGGCAAGAAAAAACTTCCTTTTAACAGGCAGAAACCTCGAACAGAACTAAGCCCAGAAACCGCAAGCAGATCCAAGCTCATTGGTGGACGGTCATCTACTGCAACCGGTTGAGTTAAAGAGAGAGATTATTTTCGCATAGTTATCATTTACAGCCGCTAACACATCACAGAGCAGCTGAAATCTGAAATTCAGTCCTCATCACTGAATGTTTCACAGAGATTTAAATAACATTCAGAAATTCTCATTCCTAACATGCTTTTATTTTGAAGTTATATCACAAATTGAATTGTCTCTTTTACTCTGACTTACATTTTATTGTTACAATCAAACAAAACTGTTTTTCCTTTTATTTCCTGTTTGTTCTTGTTTGTTCCTGTGTGTTCCTGTATGTCCCTGTATGTTCCTGTGTGTTACTGTTTGTTCCTGTATGTTCAGAGGAAGAGTAAAGTTCATTATCAGGTTGCCATCATCATCAACTACCTCGGTCACTGTATCTCTCTTGGAGCTCTGCTGCTAGCCTTCACACTCTTCATGAGACTCAGGTAATCTACCTGTCCATCTGTCTGTTCACCTGTCTCTCTGTTCATCTGTGTGTGTCAGTTTACCTGTTTATCTGTGTGTGTGTGTGTGTGTGTGTGTTTCAGGAGTATTCGTTGTCTGAGGAACATCATTCACTGGAATTTGATCTCAGCATTCATCTTGAGGAACGCCACCTGGTTCATCGTCCAGTTAACGATGAATCCTGCTGTTACAGAGAGCAACCAGGTGACTACACACAGGCACGCACACACATTCATATTTGTGTATTAATAAAAGTAATGGATGTATCAGAGCCTTTGACTCCTCCCCATCAGGTGTGGTGCAGGTTGGTCACAGCAGGTTATAATTATTTCCACGTGACAAACTTCTTCTGGATGTTTGGTGAAGGTTGTTACCTCCACACAGCTGTCGTCCTCACTTACTCCACCGACAAGCTCAGGAAGTGGATGTTCATCTGCATTGGCTGGGGTCAGTCTACCCGTCTGTTAACCTGTCTGTCTGTTCACCTGTCTCTTTACACGCCTTGTTACCTATCTGTCTCTTTACCTGTCTCCACCTGTGTGTTGACCTGTCTCTTTACCTGTCTTGTTACCTGTCTGCCTCTTCACCTGTCTCCACCTGTGTGTTTACCTGTCTCTTTACCTCTCTGTTTACCTGTCTCTTTACATGTCTGCATGTTTACCTGTCTCTTTACCTGTTTCTTTACCTGTCGCGTCTGTCTTTTTACAGGTATTCCGTTTCCCATCATTGTGGCATGGGCTTTTGGAAAGCTTTACTACGACAATGAGAAGTAAGTCACATGATCACGCATAATACTGAAGCATCAGCACTGTTATGTTGCTATGGTTATCTGCATGTTAATCAGAGTAGACACCTGACAGCCACTCAGAAAGGAGCATTTATCAGCAGCAGTCTGATAGGTTGTGTTTTGATGACAGATGCTGGTTTGGAAAGAGAGCAGGAGTTTACACTGACTACATTTACCAAGGCCCCATGATCCTGGTCCTGCTGGTAAGAACACAGCCAGTCCACCTTAAATAATGTCTACCTGGCCAGCAGGAGGCACTGCACCACCACTTTGATTGACACACAGCCAGACGTACTTCCGTAAACGTATTCTGTCACTTCCGGTGTTACTGCCACGTGCGCTCACCTAAACAGATTTTTGTATATTTTTCACATCAGTGAGTTAGTCACACTAACTAGCCTAGCTATAGCAATGGCTTCTCTCTCCTCTCCTGCTCTCTCTTGCCTAGTGTGCCACATGTTTAGCCTTGTCCTCCTTTAGCGATAATGGCACTGGTAATAAATGAAGTTTATTTGTAGCTTTGGAAGTGAGGCTCAGTGATTTAGAGACACGGTACCACATCACCGAACAGTCAGTAGCTGCTATAGTTGTCCCCTGTAGCCGGTGCAGTACCACCGAAGGTAGCTTCTACTTGCTGTCCCCCTGCAGTGTCCAGTAAATGATGTGGGCTTCATAGATAATTGGACACCTTTCTGGGGAAAACCTGGTCTGATTAGGAGAGATGGCATCTATCCCACTTTGGATGGAGCAGCTCTCATATCTAGAAATATGGCCAAGTTTATTAGTCAACAAAACCGTGACAGCCCAGAGTTGAGACCAGGAAGCAGAGCTGCAGTCTTACATGCTTCTCTGCGCCTCCATTAGAGCACCTGCCCTAACCCTAACCCCTGATTAGTGGACAACCCGCTCTACCTCCGAGTAGAGGCCCCACAGCCGCCTCAAGTCTATTAATAAATCCTAAACCTAAACTAAATTATAATTCATTTGAAAGTCTTGTTCTTAGCCTTATTCACCAAACCTGTAAAACATTACAGCCAATTCTATTTGTTACAGTATATTGAGTATTTAAATATATTATTTATATTATATTGAGTATATATTGGCCCTTACTCTGAATTTTTATTGAATTTGCAGAATTTGCATCAGGCTTGATCCTAAAAACAGATAAAGTAATTATTGTAGGTGATTTTAATATTCATGTGGACAACCACAATGATCGTCTCAGTACTGCGTTTATCTCTTTATTAGATTCAATCGGCTTCTGTCAGAGTATAAATAAACCGACTCATTGTCTGAACCACACTCTTGATCTTGTTCTCTCATATGGCATTGAAACCGAACATCTAATCTGTCTTTCCACAGAATCCTCTTCTGTCTGACCATTTTTTAATAACCTTTGAGTTCATATTACTGGACTATAAGCCTTTTTGCAGAAACTCCTATAGCAGATGTTTATCTGATAGTGCTGTAGCCAAATTTAAGGAAGTGATTCCTTCAGTATTGAATTGAATGCCATGTCTCATTGGCATCATCTCCTTGTCTGCTTCCCTTACCCCCAAAATCCACCAGGCCCTTCCGATATGGCGCTATATAAATAAAATTGAAATTGAATTGTTTGACTTCAACACACAGTCATTGTGGCTATTGTAGTCACACATCTTCTCTTCCTCCTCCTTTTCCTCCTCCTCCACAGATTAACTTTGTCTTCCTGTTCAACATCGTTCGGATCCTGATGACTAAGCTGAGGGCATCAACGACCTCAGAGACGATTCAGTACAGGTACAAGGAAGTCATTAGACTTAGAATTAGAATTAGAATTAGAATTAGAATTAGACCTTGACACAGGAAGTCCATCTTCCAAGAGATGAATGGACCAGAGCCCAGATTGCGAGACCTGCACCACATAGAACAGAGACCACGTTTCTGATTGGATGTTTGTCTCCTGTAGGACATCTCTGATTGGATGTTTGTTGTCTTCTGTAGGATGTCTCTGGTTGGACGTTTGTTGTCTTCTGTAGGACGTCTCTGATTGGACGTTTTTTGTCTCCTGTAGGAAAGCGGTGAAGGCAACCCTGGTCCTGCTGCCTCTTTTGGGGATCACCTACATGTTGTTCTTTGTGAATCCTGGAGGAGAAGACGAAGTCGCTCAGATCGTCTTCATCTACTTTAACTCCATCCTTGAGTCCTTCCAGGTTCTTCTGATCCCTATCTATAATAAGCTGATGTAGTTCTGTTAGCAGTCTGGTAGCAGTCTGTTAGCTGTTTGTTAGCAGTCTGTTAGGAGCTAATGCTTGGTATTTGTGTCTCCAGGGTTTCTTCGTCTCAGTTTTCTACTGCTTTCTCAACAGTGAGGTAACTTTTGTTTGTTCTACTGGTCTGTCTTTGTGTCTGTGGTGCCTCGTGGTACCACATAGTTCCTTGTGGTTTTTTGTGGTTCCTCATAGTTCCTCATGGTTTTCTGTGGTTCCTCATGGTTCTGCACCTTTGTTGATGTTTTGACCTTGGCGTACCTGTCTGCATGCAGGTGCGGTCTGCCGTCAGGAAGCGCTGGATTCGTTGGCAGGACCGTCACTCCTTTCGCAGCCGGGCGGTGCGTGCCACTTCGCTACCAACATCACCAAGCAGAGTGTCCTTCCATAGCATCAAACAGTCCTCCAATCTCTGACCTCCTACCTCTGACACACACTTGAACAATCTGTGATGTCATTCCAGTCAACCAATCAGTGGCTGACCTGATTAAACCAACCAATGGATTCACTTAGAGGAGAAGGACAGATTTGTGGAGCCAAGCAGCTGGAGACCTGTTAAGTCAGGACCTTCCCTGGCCCCCTGGCTTCATGTGCTGACCAGTCAGTGGACTCGACTCACTGCTTCCACAGGGTCTCATCAGGACTGTTTATTGATTAACGTCATCAACAAGAGAACTGAACAGAGAACAGAAGAATTACATCATCATCAAGACCATCAGAAAAGGGTTATTACCAATTAATAATTATGATCAATCTGATTATTTTGATTTATGATCAACTGGATCAAAGACAGCTTCCTTTTATTGATGTGCTTTTCAATGTTTCCTCTCTCTTTGAGATGATGCTGTACAGAAAATATAAATAATATAAATGAAATCAATCACTCTGGACTGTAACGACACGCTCGGCCCTGATAGGAGAAGATCACTACTAACAGTACCCAAAGTAATCAGAGAAGCAACAGTAACCGTAGTAACCGTAGAATAGTCAGAGCCTGTAAGTCAATGTGAAGGGATAACTCAGGAAGAGAGAGAGAGAGAGAGAGAGAGAGAGAGTGTGTGTGTGTATTTATGACTTAAAATCAGTGGCATTATTATCAGGAGTAAACTTGATAAAAAATCTCATTTATTTATTTTGATGTCAGCAGATCAAATAGTTTAGTGACATGTGACCTATAGAAAGCCAGCCAGTTCAAATATACTTGACCTTAAAGATGTTAACGCGTTAACAGCACGTTAACAGCGTGTGATCTCAGACATTAATGTGACGTCATCCTAAGCCACCTGTCCTAACACTGTTCAAACTGAGCGTGCTCAGTTAATTCCTGATATTTAACATGCTGATGATCATTTCTTCTTTTTGTTCTATTGGTTCTAAAATAAATATTTGGATCAGTTTAATGGCTTTGTTCTTTTATTCAATCTGAATTAACACGTTAATTCAGGTTAACATTATAAACATGATCAGCTGTGGGTGACTCGGTGATTCAGATACACACCGTAACTTAGATTTCTTTCATTTTATTTTATTTTATATAAAATCTGATTCATGAAAACATTCTGACACACTGTACATTTAAGATCAGCTGTTTCCGGTCTCTGCTACGATGCGGTGATGCAGCAGGTTACCGTGGCAACAACAGCCTCTGTTCCCGGCATGCACCAGCAGCACAACGCCACCCTCAGAGAGAGGCAGCAGGTGGAAGTGCAGCAGGGTGGAGCAGCAGACAGACGGAGAGCAGCAAGAAGGTAAGACATAGAAACACCACCTGTCTGCCTGTCTGTCCTCCCGCTGTATATCTGTCCTCCATCTGTCTGTCTGTTTGTTTGTATTCTCCGTGTCTGTCTCTCTCGCTGCCGCTGCGCTGTCTGCAGACTTGGACGCGGTAGACGCGGTAGACGCGGTAGACGCGTACGCGGTATTTTCCCGCTTTGTTCCCGCGTGTTACCGCCGGGTTCGGCCTGATAACGGGCGCGTGGAGGGGTGAAGCAAGCTAGGCTAATGTAGCTTCAGATCAAACGGGAGATTGACAGGGGGAGGTGACGTGATTGACAGGTGGAGATGTCAGCTGATCTGAATACAAACTGAATTTATTGTTTGCTGCATCATCATGGAGGCGAACTGAGCATGCTCACTGACTACTCCTCTCCTCTCCTCTCCTCTCCTCTCCTCTCCAATTGTCCTCTCATTCTCTCCTCTGTCCTTTCTCCTCTCTCATCCTCTCCTCCTCTCCTCTCCTGTCCACTCCTCTCCTCCTCCTGCAGGAGTAATGATGGATGGATACTCCGCCCCCCTTGGAGGTAGCCCCGCCCTTGAAGAGCAGAACATGATGGGAGGTTAGTGTCACCGAATACTTCAAAAATTCAGAGAGGGGGGGGGGGGGGGGGGCAGACAGGTGAATACAGACAGGTGGGCACAGACAGGTAGAGACAAACAGGTGGATACAGACAGGTAGACAGACAGGTAGAGACAGACAGGTGGATACAGACAGGTAGAGATAGGCAGGTGGATACAGACAGGCGGACACAGACAGGTGAAGACAGACAGGTAGAGACAAACCAGTGGATACAGACAGGTGGACACAGACAGGTAGAGACAGACATGTGGATACAGATAGGTAGAGGCAGACAGGTAGAGATAGGCAGGTGGATACAGACAGGTGGACACAGACAGGTGAAGACAGACAGGTAGAGACAAACAGGTGGATACAGACAGGTGGACACAGACAGGTAGAGACAGACATGTGGATACAGATAGGTAGAGGCAGACAGGTGGACACAGACAGGTAGAGACGGACAGGTAGAGACAGACAGGTGAACACAGACAGGTTTCCACCTCTCCTGTTCTCCTCCTTTCTCCTCTCCTCTCTCCTTCTTTCCGCCTCCTCTTTGTCCTTTTCCCCCTCAGACCTCAACTCTTTAAGCAATGCTGAGGAGGAGGTGAAGAAGGAGCGAGGAGATGGAGGTGACCTGATAAGGAGCAGCTCTGAAGACCAGCCAAAAAAGAGGGATGATGAGGAGAGACCAATGATGAAGAATGAGGAGGAGGTGGAGGAGGAGAGACCAATGATGAAGAATGAGAAGGAGGAGAGATCCATGATGAAGAACGAGGAGGACGACGAGCACAGGGGAGACGAAGAGACTCACTGCTCTTCCTCAGCAGCTCATGATGAACAAGAGAAAGAAAAAGGAGAGAAAGAGGAGGTGAAGGAGCAGCTCGAAGGAGGAGCGGAAGACAAGAAGGTGGAGAAGAAACCTGAGACTCCCTGCTCCTCCATCACACCTCCTCCTTCACAGCAGAGAGAGGAGGGGGAGGTCAGAGGAGACGAGCAGGAAAAGGATGAGAAAGAAAGGATGAATGAGGATGTGGTGAAAAATGAGGAGCAGCTTGAAGGAGGCAAAGAGGAGGAGAAAGAGAGCTCCTCCATCACACCTCCTAAGGAGGATCAGGAGGAGAAAACAAACACACTGATCCAACAAGCACCTCCTGTCCCTCCATCATCTGTGGACCAGGAGGTTCTGGCTGATAAAACAAACGCTCTCCCCTCAAGAACCAAAGCTCCACCTACCTCCTCCTCTCCAACACTGGCTGCTCCTCAAAAAAAACAGGCTTCCCAAGTGAGGAAATCAAACGCTCCTCACAAAGGTCTGTCCTGAACCTCCTCCTCCTTTTCACCTCCGTTTTTACCTACCTTCTCCACCACCCATCTCCTCCTTTTCTTATCTTTGTCTGCACATCCTTTTTATTTCTCCTCCTCTTCTAATAACATTAATATCAAACATGAATATTCATGAGTTGGTGATGAATGTGATGACATCACTTCCTCTGATTTCTTCTTTTGTTCAGATAAATCAGCTGTGAAGGAACCTGAAGAGATTGTGAAGGTAAAACACACCAGCACCTGTACTACACCTGTACTTTACCTGTACTACACCTGAACTACACCTGTACTTCACCTGAGCTACACCTGTACTTTACCTGAACTGAACCTGAACCTGAACCACACTCATAATTTACCTGTACTACACCTGAACCACACCTGAACTACACCTAAACCATACTTGTACTTAACCTGTACTACACTTGAACCACAACTGTACTACACTTTTACACATTGTGTGTGTGTTTTAGACCTCCAGGACAGCAGGAGGCACCCGAGCAGCAAAGATGATCTCAGCCAAGAGTACAGGTACAGGTGTCCACACCGCTTCGCTTCAACATTTAACAACACTTCAATCACTAGTTAACCTGTCTGTCTCGTTACTTGTCTGTCTGACAGAGTCAGTTGATGGAGTCAGTAGTCCAGGAAGTCGTTCTCCTGCCAGTCGATCCTCAACCCCAAACAGAGACATCAAAAAGGTCTGGACACCTTTCTGTCTGTCTGTCTGTCTGTTTAATCAGCTTCAGGTACTGGCAAGTTAGAACCAAGCAGCAACCTCCACGTCAAAATTTGCAGTTCATCAAACGTCCTCTTGAGGGGGAGTCAGTCTCCATAAGTCCCCATGTTCAAATGTCCAACTTCACAGCAGAAATAAACATGTTTACAGCCTGGTACAAAAAACAGTTTTGGTCTCTATAGCTAATTTCCCCGTTCATGACAACTGTACTGAGGGTGAATTTATATACAACTCACCTGTTCACATTATATTAAGGCCTAAAGTTATGCAGGATTAAGAGCGTGGACGCTTTGATTGACAGGTGGGGGGGCGTTACAGATGGCTTATTACAGCACCCAGGCATCAGGTCCACTGATGCCATTTAGTCATTTGGTCATTTAGCTGATGCTTTTATCCAAAGTGACTTACAGAGAAGGGGATCATAAACATTCATACAACGATGGCACAGCCTTGAAGGACACTTGATGACATGCAGACTGGAGTAGCTGGGAATTGAACCACCGATCATCTGATTGGTGGACCTACTCTACCTCCTGAACCACAGCCACAGATGATCCATATCTTTGACCATATTTAGATTAACCGTGAGGAAGAAGAAGCAGGACATCCAAGATGGTGGTGGCCAGCGTCGCATATTTTCAGTTTCAAAACAGAATTCTGTGTGTGACATCACTCTGCTCTGTCCATTTTTTATACTCTGACGGGTTTTAACCCATTGTCCTGGTGCTGCAGGTGGCAGTGGTCCGGACCCCCCCCAGGTCTCCAGGTTCTACTCGGGGACGGACACCCCCCCTCCCCTCCCACCCAATGCCAGACCTCAGCAATGTGAGGTCCAAGATCGGATCCACTGAGAACCTCAAACACACACCAGGAGGGGGCAAGGTAACACACACACACACACACACACACACACACACACACATATCTATCTATCTATCTATCTATCTATCTATCTATCTATCTATCTATCTATCTATCTATATATATATATATATATATATATATATATATATATGCCTGTGTCTCTCTCTGCCTGTCTGTCTGCAGGTTCAGATTGTTCAGAAAAAGTTGGATCTCAGTAACGTGACATCAAAGTGCGGCTCCAAAGACAACATCCACCACAAACCAGGTGACCCACCAATAAATATATTTACAGATATATAAACATGTAAATGATTATTATTGACAGCTGATTCATTTGTCTAAAGCAGGGAAGTACAGCCCCGGGGCCAATCACAGGTCACGGTCAGATTTCATGCGGCCCTCAGCTTAATTTTTATAATATATATATAATATATATAATATTATTTATGGCCTGCCAGATTGTCAGATACGGTATGACTGAAGATTTGTCGTTCATACATTTTATTCTGTTATCTGACTCCAGATGTGAAAGAAAGAAGAACTGATTTTCAGATTTGTTCACACCTGATTGATTTAGATTTGGTGACATGGTCATAAAAAAAAGATAATGGTGACAATGAAATTTAAATTATTAGAGAACATTTGTTTGTAACTTTTATTGGTGATATTTTCATTTTTTAAATGATAGTATTGGCCCCCGGGCATCTTCATATTGTCAAATCTGCCCCTCTTTAAAAGAATCTTGGATACTGCTGCTCTAAAGGAAGTATTATTTATTGTTATTATTGCTGTCCTGTGGTCTGATCATTTTTGACTCAGTGTTTGACATGATAATGTACTGCTCTGTCAGGTGGAGGCAAACTGGAGATCAAATCAGAGAAGCTGGATTTAAAAGCTGTTCAGTCTAAAGTGGGTTCTCTGGAGAACATTACTCATGTGCCAGGAGGAGGGAAGAAGAAGGTACACACTAACCACACGCATACACATGAACAAAGTTACTGAACATCAGCAGATAAAGCATCTGTAAACATCTGGAGGCATCAAGACAAACAAGCCTGAATAACACTGTAGTAACATAAAACTTATAATGTGTCATAGCCACCATTCATTCCAGTCAGGTCTTCAATGGAAGCTTCAATGGAAGAATTCCTGTAGATGTTTCACAATAAAAGTCAACAGCAAATGGAGGGATTGTGTCACATGAGCAGCTGAAAGCATCTGCAGGTGGAGAGGAGAGATCAGACAGCAGGAAAGTGACAAA
Source organism: Protonibea diacanthus (assembly GCA_028641955.1). Classification (NCBI taxonomy): domain Eukaryota; kingdom Metazoa; phylum Chordata; class Actinopteri; family Sciaenidae; genus Protonibea; species Protonibea diacanthus. The sequence continues at coordinate 27,614 of CM053994.1, forward strand.
GCTGCAGTCAGTTTCCAACAGGAAGTCACACAAAGTCTCTTTCTGTTATTACATTATATTATAATACCACAAAATGAATTATTTGGGCTTGTACTGTAATAACTGTACACAGACCACATGTAATAATTATCTGTGACATATAAATAATATATTAATATTTTAATAACTGTACACTTTGTCATATGTAACGACTTCTATACTGATACTGTGTTGACAGATTGAGAGTCACAAACTGAGTTTCAAAGAAAATGCCAAAGCTCGGACCGACCACGGTGCTGACATTGTCGTCCAGCCTGATTCCTCCCCTGCTCGCCTTAGCAACACTTCCTCCCCCGGAAGCCTTAATGCTGCTGAAGCTCCACCCCTCAACACACTGGCTGACGAGGTCAAAGATTCACCTGTTCAAATAAAAAAAAGCATGAATGTCAAACACACATTAAAAACATTAACAAATAACTTCCTCTTCCTCTCAGGTGTCTGCATCCCTCGCCAAGCAGGGCCTCTGATTGGGCAACCCTGTGCACACAGACCCTGCCCCTCTTGTTACTGATGGAAGAACAAAAAAATGATTCTGCCTTTTTCCTCATGGCCTTCATGTGATGTCACGCAAACAGGACGGGAGAGATTTTATGAAGTTAAAGTTTCTGAACACATCTTACCCAGATTAGCATTAGATTAACTTTGAGAAGCGACTGTCAATCACAGTAGGCAGGTAAATATCAATTTAGTATTTATCCGTCCAGTACAGATAGAGGTGTGGTTAGCCAGGCTTAGCTTAAAGACTGGGGATGCGAAACTAACTAAGAATGTGCTAACTTACTTCTAATACAGCATAGCTAACAGGTTTCCCCAGTGCTGAGTCTTTATGCTAAGCTAGACTAACATTTTCCCTTTTCTGTTGAGGCTTTGTGCTAAGCTAAGCTAACAGTACCCATGCTTTTAGTTTTAATGTTTAACTAGATTTAGCTGGACATCAGACAGAGGTGAAATCTGTGAAAGTTTTAGGGGCTTTGGTTTGAGTCCTTGAAGAAGCTTGCAAAATTTAAAAACTCAAATGTCAATTTTAAGATCACCTGATGCAACCTAAGATTACAGAACTACAAATATGGCAGCTGCATGAGGCACGTTTTCTCATGGGGCATGTGCGTCTTACATTTGAGTTATATGTCATAAAGGCTGACGCAACCAAGAAATTTGGACCAGCATCCACTGTTTGAAAGCTGCCGTGTGATTTCATTTGCAATGCATCGATGATCATAGAAAGAAATTGTGGGCCGATGAAGTCGAATGGAGGTGAGGAGCTCACCTCTTCAATTCATGCTAAATGATAACTGGATTAGCACATTAGCTTCTTTGCTTTCCTCATAAAATCCCTCCTATCAGTCCCCTTCTTTGTGATGTTACCTTTCTCAGCCAATCATCATCATCTGTTCTGTGTTCCTGAAAGCTGACGTACTGTAGGCCCTGTGATAACCCCCTCTCATTAAAAATAACCAGAATGCAGTTTGATACCAGGTGCCAAGCCGTACTATCTCTGCTTGTTGGCTGTTCTTTGTACCAATAAAGTTTCACTTGAATCTAAACTGCGTCTTTTCACCCATGGACCCTCATCACAAAACTTCAATGATTTCTTCATCTAAACCTCTAGTTAGCCGTTTTTTATTGGATATGATTAATCTGTCTTTATTATTGGGATATGTACCACAGTCCCTTAAAGTAGCTGTAATTAAACCTCTTCTTAAAAAGCCCACTCTAGATCCAGAGGTTTTAGCCAATTACAGACCGATATCAAACCTCCATTTCTCTCTAAGATACTTGAGAAAGCTGTAGCCAATCAGCTGTGTGACTGATCTTTGTTTAAAAAAAAAAAAAAAAAAAAAAAAGAAGATGGTTAATGGTGTCAAATGTAGCACTAAGTATAACAAGACAAGTACAGCAACTGGAACATCAAATTGGCATCAAAAGAACCACCCTAAACTGGTTTAAGTTGTATTTCTTAGATGGATCTTAGTTCGTCAATAATGAATTCTCCATGCATACCAAAGTTTGTCACAGAGTCCCACAAGGTTCTGTACTAGGACCACTTCTATTCAGTTTATATATGCTTCCTCTAGGGAACATTAGGAATCACCCAGTGGAGCCAGGGATCGAACTGATCATCTGATTAGTGGACGACCTGCTCTACCTCTGAGCCACAGTCACTTATTTACATTATATTTATTGATCAAGCCTGATGAAACCAATCAGTTAACTAAACTTCAAACTGGATATAAAAACTGGTGAGCTGAAACTTTCTGATGTTAAACTCAGACAAAACTTTCTTTCTTGTAATTGATCTGGTCTCTACTGACGTTATTGATCCGACATATAAACCAATCAGCTCTCAGAGCTGGTGTTTTCCCATCATGCATTGAGGGACCTTCTCTGAGCGTACCTTGACTCACCTGGTCCAATCAGGAAGTAGACAGAGCAGTGGACGGGGTTTTACATGTTTTTTTTATTGATTTATTTCCATAACGATGATAAAAAGAACATAAAAAAACAGCTGTGATGTCAGAGGACAAGCTCGATGACATAAGAGAACGGGCAGGGGGCAAGGTTAGGGAGCAGCAGCAGTCTCTTTTAGCCAATCAAAGGACAGGGAGGAGGACCAAGGGCAGAGCTAAACTGAAGAACTGTCTGTCTGTCAAAATGTTGCCTAGCAACAGTACTCCTCTGGCCAATCAGAGCAGGGGGGGGGGACTTGGCCCGAGCAAGGGGTGGGGTTAGATGGGAAGGGCGGAGCTAAAGGACGTCATCGCTCTCTGCCGTGTGGAGCTGTGTGTCATCAGCATCCGTCATGATGCTGCTGTCCTGACTGTCATCCACCTCAGCCGCTGACGGGAGATAGGCAGAGAAAGAGACAGGTGAGGACAGCTCCACCACCACCTTGTTCACACCTCCAATCACAAATCAAGTTTGTAAATAAATAATGGCCAACAATGACTGACAAAGACAGTACAGAGTCTGTCAGTGTGTACCTGTCTCACCTTCGTCCTCTGGCAAGTATCTCTTGTCAATGGCTTCTTTGATCTGGTTGTTTGCTCCTTTCGGGTCCAGATCCATCGCCCAGCTGAAGTTCATCAAAGCCAGGTGAGTCTGACCCAGCTTCTTATACACCTGGGAGGAGAGAGACAGACAAGGAGTCAGGCAGAAAGATAGTCAATCAATCAGACAGAGAGGTGGATGTTCTGAGATCATGTTAATCAGCCGTTGTCCTGTCTCACCTTTCCTATGAGGAAGTAAACCAGAGACTCTTTGGGAACAATCTGCTTCAACTCCTCCAGCTCTTGAAGAGCTGCCTGCAGAGAGACAGGTCAGAGGGAGAGAGAGACAGACAGGTCACTGGTCACAGTCAGAGACAGAGTGACAGGTCATAGACAGACAGACAGACAGACAGACAGGTCACCTTGTACTTGTCGTTGGCGAACAGGATGGACGCTCGGTGGAACTTGCACAGCGGGTTTTTGGGGTCGATCCCTATCGCTCTGTTCAGAGTCTCTAAAGCTGCATCCGACTTCTTCAAAGCATGCTGCACCTACAGATAGACGGGCAGAGAGAAAAACAGACAGATAGATCAATCAGTACTCAATACAGCACATCTCTATATGCTACGTGCTAAGCTACATGCTAACGTACCACTCCGATGTGGCAGAGCAGCACAGAGCTCTGAGGGTTGATGCTGAGTGCCTTCTTAAAGTGAATCTCTGCCAAGTTAAACTTCTCCTGTTTGTAGTAGATCATCCCCAGACCATACCTGCAACACACACGTCAATAAAGAATACACATCAACACACACACACAACAAAATTTACAGTTTGATAATTAGCATGTTTATAATCAACACATACATGAAGTGTCTGTACTGTGTTCACACCCATACATGTGTACACACAGTACATACACATAGTGTATCGCCATGGTTACCGTACCAGGCGTTGTAGTGTCGGTTGTTGACTCTGATGGCGTTTCGGAAACAGGCAAGCGCTCGGTCCAACTCCTCCGTCAGCACAAACTCATGACCCAACAGAGTGTAGGCGTACGCAAAGGCAGGGTCCACCTGGGAGGCAGATGGGTCAGAGAAAGAGACAGACGGGTCAGAGAGAGACAGACAGAGAGAGAGAGAGAGAGAGAGACACTGGTGCCTGGCACCTCACCTGGATGGCTCTCTGGAAGAACTTGATGGCGATGTCATGCTCTCTCTGCAGACTGAAACAGTTTCCTGCCACACACCAGGCCTGTAGACAGACAGACAGGTGAGAGACAGACAAATAGGTGAGAGACAGACAGGTGAGAGACAGACAGGTAGATACCTCCTGACCCTGTAGATTTAACTAGATCACTGGATCTGTGTGACCTCCTAAGATTTGTTTATTAACCCTCCCCTCAATTCCTCACCCAGTCTGCAGACAGGTGTGGTTGTTACCTCGGGACAGTTCTTATCCATGTCTGTCAGGTCTTTGGACAGGGCAGAGAGGGCGACATCTTTCTGCAGGTGCCACAGTGTTGTTGAATAAATCTCCATCCCTTCAACTCTGTAGGACTCAATCCTGCGAACCTCGCTGAACAGACGCTCCGCCTGGAAACACACATCATTATGATATAACATTACCTGTGTCGTCAAGTGAGAGTTACCTGTGTGTCGCCAGGTGAGAGTTACCTGTGTGTACTCAGCCAGTTCGAAGTACGCCCGTCCGATGTGTGTGAGGACCCAGCCGGTGTTGTAGTGCTGGGGGGGGAGGGAGGTCAGGATGTTGATGGCTTCTCTGCAGTTATACGAGCACAGCGCCTGGTAACCACGGCCCAGCTCCCGTAACAACACCATCACACTGTCTGTGTACACACACACACACACACACACACACACACACACACACACTTATCAGAATCATTTTGTGTGTGAACACACATGAGGAATTTGACTCTGGTTCACTTGGCTCTCAATTGTACAATAGGTAGAGACATAAGCACAGTTAAAAGACGAGACATGACAGGTACATACAACATAAAAAAAAGACTACGTCCAGGTTTTAGACAGTCTGCGGGGACGTCACAGAGACTACGTCCAGGTTTTAGACAGTCTGCGGGGACGTCACAAAGACTACATCCAGGTTTTAGACAATCCGTGGGGGACGTCACAAAGACTACGTCCAGGTTTTAGACAATCCGTGGGGGACGTCACAGAGACTACGTCCAGTCTTGAAAACTACTTTGTCTGTTTAAAAATTCCTTTCAACTCATTCCGAATAGTTTCTGAACTGTCCGTGCTGTTTTAGTCCATGCTGGACGGAGCCTTGGCCGGGCATCCCTCTCTCCCCGTCCCCTTGGAGAGAGCCTGGTGGTCTCCTCTGTGCCCAGCCTACGAAACGTGTACCACGTTTAATGTCTTTACGTTCGATGCAAAATGTCCCAATTAAAATCAGTAGAAGAGTAAGCAGTTGTGTTTTGTGTTATTTTGTTCCATTTAAACAATACAGAACAGCTCGGAAAAGAAACGGCGTATGAGCTAACGACTGGAGATTTCACTCAGCAGTACATCAGTGTGCATGCGCGTCTACATCCAAAACACAGCGGTTACTATGGGGATTGGTGCACGATCGGGAACATGCAGCACCAGAAGTCACATTAATGTTAAGAAGTATTTTATTTATTATTGGTTAGCTTCAGTATAACAACGTTATTAAAAAGAATTTCAGAGACTTATTATATCCTAAAACTGTTGAACTTACTTAAAAATGCAAATTTATTTGTCTTCAGTGTTAAAAAATATTATATTGCCCTCACGGAAATACATTTTAAAATACACGGCTTTCATGGCTCTCTCAGCCAAAAAGGTTCCCGTTGGGGATATCACAAAGAATACGTCCAGGTTTTAGACAGACTGGGGGGACGTCAGAGACGACATCCTGACTTGACCTATACAGTCATCACCATAAGGACAGCCTGAGTCTGTGGAGGTTTTCCAGGTGTGGTTGATAATGGTTGTAGCATTCGTACCTGCTGCAGCTCTCTGGTACTGTGGGATCTTGGCGTCTGGCAGACTCAAACTGGGATCAAGTCTCAGGATGTCCAGACTCTCGTTCAGGTTGCTGCTGTTTGACGTCTTTGCTGATTTACATTTAGTTTTCCTGTTCGGGATCTTTGTCGGGAACTTCATCTTTAACTTCTTGCTGTTCTCCTGCAAAGAAAGGGGTAGTGAGGCAGCAGTCCACTACTACTACTACTACTACTACTACTACTACTACTACTACTACTACTACTACTACTACTACTACTACTACTACTACTACTACAGCATGTGGTATGATGCAGTGTTATTATTATGAATTATGTAGTATTAGAGTTTTGTAGAGTTAGTAGTGTTATGTAGTGTTCCTGTACCTTGGCAGTAGAACTGGCACTAGTAAACAGTCTGGAGCTTCTTCTGGGCTGAACATTAGGAGGACCAGACATACTGGGACTGAGGACCTGAGGGGAGCCACTGACAGACAGACAGGTCATCAGAAAGACAGACTGTTTGTCTGACCAAAGACAATGATGTCAGACCAGACCAAACCAGCTAAATCACAATAAAGTTAAAGTTACCTGGTGTGAGGAGCGGAGCTCTGCGATTGGTTGAAGGGGATGGGAAGAACATCTCTGCTGTTACCACTCTGACTGAAGACAGACTTTGACTGACTGATCCTGGAGACAGACTGAGAGACAGACAGGCCAACAGAGAGACAGTATGACGTCAGTGCATATTACAGTAAATGAACTCACTGTGAGACTTTTATTTTGAAGGTTGAGCATGTTTCCTGTCGAGCGCCCCTGATGCACTTGGAGGGTCATGATGACCCTTCACAATAGAAGTCCTCTGGAGTGTGTGTGTATGTATGTACCTTCTTGCTAGGAGCTGTAGATTGTGTTTCCATGGTAGTTGAATAGTTCTGTAGATATGTGGGGTCTCCGGGGCTGGGCTCCAGTGGCAGGATGCCAAAGCTACACACGCACACACACACGCACACAATGTGAATCCAGGTGATACTGCTGTGTACAGTCTGAGCAGCTTCACGTGAACAGGAAGCAGAAAGGACATTCAGGCTCGTGTGACCACGCCTCTACCAGTACAGGATTATTTAAATGACTCACCTCGGCGTTAGAGGGCTGAGTGCAGCAGGTCCTCCAAGTAAACTCCGCCCACTCTTGGGCTTGTTCTGTTTAGCCAATAAGGAACCAGCTGATGCCATGGAAACTGTGTTACTCAATAGGGAGCCGGTCTCCGGAGAGATGAGGGAGGAGTCAATATAAGAAACCGACAAATCAGATGTCAGTTTTCCATTTGATGATTCTAGATTCAGACGATTCAACTCCTGAAAAAAATAAAGGTCAGATTAAAATCATAATCTGATCAGTATTTCTGGTTGCTGCATCGGGGTGTGATTGGTTAACGTACCAGCGTGTCCTGTGGCGTCTCCATGAGGGCGGTGTCTAACCGGTGGGAGGGGTTATGGGGGCTAACAGATGGAGGGGGCGGGGCTATTGACAAGTTCTGTAGAGAGGACAACCTGAAGACCTGATCAGGGTCGGGTTTCTCTCCTGTAACACACATACAGTAACATGTACACACAATACAGCATGTGTGTGCGTGCCTGTGTGCTTGAGGGGCATTTTATGCCAGCACACTACACTAAATACGTGTGTACAGCGCCTATGTGATGACATCAAACCTCTAATTTGCGCGTGTAAATTCCATTCACTTTCAATGGACAGACAGGCGTCACATAGGCGTCACGCAGACGCTGCACACACGTTATTGCACATACGCCTACGGGACAGGTGCGTGACAGGTGAACTACGCCTCAAATACGTGACATGAAGACCACGTGTGACTGTTAAAAGTGGTGTAGGAGATCTTGGGAAAACGGTTCCAGCAAGCTATATTTTGAAAATACACACCTATGCTTTTTCTTCAGACCTCCCCTCGAAACCACGCCTTCAAAGTAATGAAGGGTCTCTATTCGTTCACAAATGGGTGAACGTGCAGAGGGGGAGGGAGAAGCCGACTGAAGTTTGATGGACGTGTCAGGATCCAATCATAATGCACAGCTTCATCAACGTGATTGGATGGTGTTTTCCCATGATTTCGCCCTCTAGACTAAAACATTTAGTTTTTTTGACAAACCTTCTATTTTACTGGCTGCAATGAGGTCGTGAAGAGATTTTCAAGCAATATGACAAAAAAATGCTCCAGAAAAAATCTCCTACCCCACCTTTAAGTACAATTCTACATGAGCGTGCAGGCACACACTGTGAGGGTTGTAGTGAGGGGTCACTCGTGCCGTGCCACGCGTTAATGCAGCGGATGCCTGTGAGCACGCTTGTCTCAATGTACAAATAATTATTTACTTTATGATGACAAATTTTGAGTTTAACAGCTGCTTCGCTTCACAATTCAAGCAGTCCATGTATTACCAAGAGAGACCGATGTGACAGTTCAGGCTTTTTCAGTCACACGTGCACACGTTAAGGCGTCTGAAGCGTTGGCTTTAGTACAATAGTGACATGCGTTAACATCTATAGCATGTGAACACCTGCAGTATAACTCATAACTAGAAAATGGCATTTTCCCCACTGCACCACCGGCCCCCACGCCCTGCTGCTCTTTGGTTACGCCCCATGCGCACCGGCACAGCTACACTCGCTCTGGAAGCAACTTTTCCAAAATATTTCCCTTCTTGTGCTAGTGTCTTTCCCCTGTTGCTTCATGTTTTTGTTCAGGCGCTGTTAAGAAATCCTGTCCATTCAAATTCTACTTTATGTTATTATTGGTGTTGATGAGCTTGAGCTACCGGGGTGCCTCAGGTTCACTTTATTCTCTTGGCTTTTTTTTTTTTTTAATAACAGATAAAAGGCCCACATTAAGGCTACTTGGACTTCTGTGAAGCTCGCCTGTTTTACCTTCACCTTCTTTACAAGATTAAATATGAAAAGAGGAATTTACAGAAACCTAAATCAGACTGTTATTTGAATTTGGCAGACTTGCTGCTTGGGCCCGATGCTTCTGCCATGGTGAGTGTGTTGTCTCGTGTTTGTGACTGTAAGCCGTGCGCGTCTGGGTGAGACATAACTTTAGCTCGTTGTTTGTTTTGAAGCGAATTTCTATCAAAGTGGAGCTGTCTTCTTGGAGTTCATTCTTGCCGGCAGAAACACACGAACAGCCAATCAGCTAACAGACGGGGGGACCCAGCGTGCGGAAACAGCCATATCCATGGACGTCACCAGTAACGGCAAACAGCCAATCATTCAGCAACTGTGTAGTTCGGTTGCAGTAGTTGCCATGTGGGTTTGTTAGCTATGTTTGCTATGTAGCGGAAACTGGCACCGGTAGTATAGTAATCCACGGTACTATCATGCAGAATTTCTAGTATAGTAAGAACCGCACTGCGGGGTAGCGTGGGTAGTGTGGGTACCGTGGGTATCGTGCAACTCTAGTGTAGATAGGCTGCAGAATACAGAAAATGAATAACTGTCAGGTCCTGATGATCCAGTGTACCTTGTGCATAAATTGCACAGCCTCTTCCTCAGTTTCACACCTAAGCAAAGGTACAGTCCCTGACACACCTCAACCTCCCATTATAGGCGTTCACATGCTATAGGCGTTACTGCGTGTGTCACTACTGTACTAAAGCCAATGCTTCAGACGCCTTACCGTATGCACGTGTGACTGAAATAGCCTAAACTGTCACATCGGTCTCTCTTGGTAATACATGGACTGTGTGCCTGCATGTGTATTTTTCAGTCTTTATGCAGGCGTAGGCGAGGCGGTTAAGGTGTTTTAGTATAGTGTGCTGGCATAAAATGCCTCTCATAGTGTGCACGTGTGTACCCGCGTGCATGCGTATGTGCATGTGTGCACATGTCTTTGTGTACGTGTGTGCGTTACCTAGGTGACAGAGGTTCTGGAAAGGCGACCAGAGGAACGGGTTGAGAGTTAAACTTCTCTGGAAACACTCGGCACCTTTAGCAACACGATCTGTCTTACTGCTCAGAGTGACAGACAGGAAGAGAGAGGGAAAGGTCAGTCATTAGTGAGTGAACGTGGCTCATAGTAACAGACTGGTCTGTGGTTCTGGTACCAGTAAATGTGTCCCAGTAGCGACAGCGTGAAGGAGGCGGAGTCTCCAAACTCTGTGATGATGTCATCTTGACTCTTCTGTTTATTCAGAACTCCACCAATCAGAACCTGTTCTCCTTCAGCCAACCTGAGAGACAGACAGGTGAGAGACAGACAAGTCAGACCTTTCACCTATCAGCTCTTCTCCTGTGGAACCAAAACAGTTTTGTAGGCAGACCTCGGATCATCAGATCTCTGATAGTTAAGGTCGGCTCAGGTGAGTCCTGAATCTTCCCTTAGTTATGTCATCATTATCATCTTGTTATTATTTAACCCTTTATACAAAACACTGTATGTATGTGCGTGTGTGTTCTTACTTGCTCAGTTCGACGCAGCATTTGGCCAACAGGAATCGAACCTGTGGTGTGGAGCAGCTGTGAGCCTTCAGCAGCCTGTATGCCTTATAAGGCTTCCCAGAGCGGTAATAACATGTTGCCAACAGGTAGAGGGCCTCCTCCGACCTCACTGAGATACAGACACGTACACACACAGGTGACACACACACACACACACACACACACACACACACACACACACACACACAGACAGGTCAACATGTGGTCAACAGGTAGAGGGCCTCCTCTGACCTCACTGACAGACAGACAGGTACACACAGACAGGTTACCTTCAGCGTAGAGTCTCTCTGCAAGGAAAACTGCGTCCAGGTAGGCGTAATGATTCAGAGCCTGCCACACTGCAGCCTGAGAGAGAGACAGGTTAACACAGAGAGATAGACAGAGCTAACAGAGGGTAACAGAGTCATGCTATGACCATGTCAGCCAATTGCATTGGACATCTGCCAATCAAGTCTGACATCAGCTCTTGTGTCATACAGACTCTGATCATCTTAATAGTCAGTGTGCAAATGTGACTGCACGCTATTAAGTCATCTATCTGACACACGATGTGAGTCCATAGGTGTGTCCTTAGGTGACACAGCTGGTCAGACATCAGACAGGTATCTGTGACTCTTATTGGTCATTGATCTCCATGTCAACATGCTAAAAACATACTAACCCTGCTAACAGTCAGTGGATCTTCACTGTTTTACTGTTAGCTCACTGTGGCTAACACAGAAGCTAACCAGCTGACTAATAATGTTCTATGGACCGGCGTTTTAGCATCAAGCTAAGTTTAGCCTCTGCGGCTGGTCTGGAGTCAGACTGTCCAAACACCTGCGTGTGTCCTTCACAGGTTAGTCTCCTTCAGGTGAGTCTCCCTCAGGTGAGTCTGTGCGGACTGAAGCCGCTGGGGCAAACGTTAGCCACTATGCTAGCCGGCTAACAGTGTAGCATTAGCAGCTAACACAGATCTCCATTTAAAATGTAGCATGTTAGCAGGTTCCTGCTCACCAAGAGAGATCCGGACCTCTCTGACACACTTTAATGGGTCAGTAACGTCATCTGACGGGTTCGGCATACATGCATCATTACAGACTCGGTTTGGTTCGACACAACCTTAACTTTACTTTGTGTTTGCAGTGGTACAGTCGCTCTGGAAGAGGTCCGTGAGAACAACACAACATTAACGATGGATTATATGATTAAAACAAACTTTAGTGATCGGATCAGAGTGAAGAGACCTGCGGCACCAGGACGGGTCCGATGAGTGACAACAGATGACCCACTGAGTCTCTTTATTAACAGACATTAACGGACACTTAAATCTGACAGATTTTAAGCGGAGTCTGGTCCGACCTGGCCGCTCTGTGACCGAGCCCACTGAGCTAACGAAGTAGCATTATGTTAAAGTGAGTCACACGAGCTGTGACGGACCGGACCGAACCGAACCACACCGTCCCTGTTTAGTTTAAACACGGTTCAAACACTACGTGTGCTAGCGGCGGGCTGCTGGGCCTGTGGCTGGGGGAGCGCTTACACCGCGGACTGGACCAGCCGCTGAGGCCGGGACGGAGAAGGCAACACAGGCTTAATAAATACTCGACTCCCCGCTCATGACAGTGGAGTGAAGGTGTGTTTTTACCTGGACAGGTTCCTGCAGCACCGTCATCCCGCTACCAGAGTCCGTCTATCGGCTCCTGTCGTCCGTTTCTTTCCGCTCTTTCTTCACTTCAGTCTCCAGGAGGAGCTGCGGCCGAAGATTTGAACACACCGACCGTTAACAGCCGAACATAGCCGAAGAGTGCCGAAGAGACCGGAAGGCCGGAGCGGAGATTAACGACAGTGAAACGAGCAGAGCCGAAGCAGGTGCCGGCCCCCTGCTGGTGAAATGAATGTAAGGCAGGTGAGCAGCGTTGTGTTGCCCCCCGGCGGTGTCATAGGAAACTGCCGTTTCTCTGTGTCACGTGACGACATTAAACGTTTACAGCGTTTCATTTAAATACTTAATTAATGACGTCATTACTTCTAAATACACGACACCAAAGAATGCACGAACTTTCTGTAGAGGAAAATATAATGAACACTTGCTGTCCTGGTGGAGCTTGACCTCCACCCATTTCTTATGACACCACAAGGGGGGGTGTCACCTGCCTTATCTCAACTGCAGGGGGCGCAGAAGCTGCTTATCGACTCTAATTTTTGATCATAAGTAATGCCATCAGATTAAATACAGTGAACAGCTGTCCATGTTAAATATTAAATATTAAATATTAGTGTTATATACCATTTATACCAAGCAGAGAGCTGGAAAATTAAGCAATGTGCTAAAAACTGTAATTCCTCGAGCGGCCGCTTGAGACAGGCTGCATACGTGAGCCAGTCTCCATATGTCCAACCTCACAGCACAAATAAACAGCTCATAATATAATAATAAACAGTTCATGACAAGTACTGAGGGAGGTGAATTAGTTTTTAACAGCGTGACCACTTGATTGATGTACATGCCATTACAAATGCCTTATTAGACCACCCAGGCATCATTCAACTCGACTCAGGTCTGCCTGTGATGTACCTCTTTGCCGATACTCACACTCTTTCTGTTCTTTATTCTGTCATTGGTTTACACGTGATGATGATTTAAATCAGAGAATGTTTTGCAGGGGCATCCATCTTTGTGGTTTTTGACTCATAGCGTAACCTTTAATAAACATGAAGAAGAAACACGAGCAGACGAATGAATGCACACTCTTTATTCACATGCTGACAGTGTGACATCACTTCCTGTAACCTTCAGTGTCAATGTCACAAACAGGCTACAGCGTGCAGTTGGCTTCTGGAGAGAGTCGGCATTTAGCCACCGTCAGGTAGGTCTCCACCTGTGAACAGGTACATCTTAGTGATAACATTATCATTACATCATTGTGACATCATCATCACACCGCCCTCCTCTTCCTCACCTTGTGCATGTCTTTCTTGAAACAGGCAAGCAGTTCGTAGGTTCGTCTCAGCGACTCGTCTCCGCTCAAACTTTGATAATAGTTCCCATATGGAGCCAGCTGGAGGGCGGAGCTATCAGGAAAGATTTCTGCTCCATCCTGATTGGCCTGTAGGATAAGGTGGTTACTCACACAGGCAAACTGGTTGTTCAGGCTAGATTAGTGTGTTTGATTTAGGTCTGTGCTCTCACCCTGATCAGCAGAAGGATCCCCGTCTTCAGCTCAGAAAGTTTGGGTGAAATCTGGTTCCTCGGAGCAGAACCTCCAGACAGAGAACGACTGGGGAACTCCCAAGACTCCACCAATCGATAGGAGATGGACAGCAGCTTCAGAACCTAGAACCAACCAACCAATCAACAGACAGACAGCTACTTCAGAACCTAGAACCAGTGTAGTGTGTGATGTTGTGTTGTGTGTGATGTGTCGTATGCAATGTTGTGTCGTGTAGTCATTCCCAAGGTGTGGCCCGTGACGGTAATGCAGGTGGTCCATGGATAAGCAAAATAAAATATAAAATAATATTGAAGACGAGCCATTGACCATTTGTGTTTGTTTTGTTGTTGCTACAAGGCACTGGCTAACAAAAGCATGAAACCTTCAAATTTTCGCCGGCATCTGGCAAGCATAGGGAATTTAAGTCCACGCCAGTGGAGTTTTTCAAAAGCAAGCTCCAGGAATACCGCACAAGCAAGAAAGTAATGAGGTATGCCACAAGGTATGCCACATACACTAGGGGAAGAGGTGGTGCTGCCAGCAATTAAAGAGACTGTGGGTGTCATGTTGGGTGACAAAGCACGAAAACAAATGGACATGATTCCATTATCAGACAACACTGTGGAGCACAGAATCGAGGAGATGGCCAGCAATGTGTAGGACCAGCTAATATCACAGATCAAAGCCATTCGATTTTTTGCTCTTCAGTTGATCGAATCAACAGACATAGCTAACCACGCCAACCGTCTCGTCTATGTAAGGTATGAACACAATGGAGAAATAGAGGACTTCCTCTTTTGTAAACCTTTGCAGACACGCACAACCACAGAGGCACTTTTTGACATGTTGAACTGTTTCTTCAGAGAGCATGGGATTTATTAGTCAAGATCCATGGGAATAAGCACAGACGGAGCAGCAGCCATGCTAGGGCAACATAGCGGCCATGAAAGCAGTTGCTCTGCAAACAAAATCTATCCACTGCAGCATCCACAGAGAGGCCCTCACAGCCGAGAGAATGCCTCCTGATCTCAAAACTGTTCTGGATGAAGCAGTGAAAACTGTCAATTTCATCAATGCCTGTCCACTGAATTCAAGACATTTTTCAGTTTTATGCGACAAGATGGGCAGTGAGCACCGACAATTGCTGCTCCATACCAAGGTCTGGCGGCTGTTAAGAGGGAAGGTGCATCTTGCAACTCGGTTTTATGAGTTGCAAGATGAGGTAAGACTGTTTCTACTTGACACCAAGTTTGACCTTTCTGGCCAATTCAATGATGCAGACTGGCTTGCCAAGTTGGCATATCAGTCTGACATTTTTGAGCACTTGAATGGACTAAATAGGAGCCTACAGGGGAAGTTGGTTACTCTTTTTCATACGCAAGACAAAGCTGAAGCAGCAATCAAGAAGATGGGGATATGGGCCAAGCACGTGGAGGACACAAACTATGACTCATTTCCAAATCTTTGTGATTTTTTAGATGACAAGATGACATCAGACAGCACCTGCACCTGCTGAGAACTCAGCTATGGAATTATTTCTCAACCCCAGGCCCTGACACAAGTGCAAACTGGATAAGAAATCTGTTTGCCACTTTGGATGACTACACCCTGACAAACCTCACCTCCAGAGAGAAAGACAGCCTGGCCGAACTGTCCTGTGACAGTGTTTTAAAAATTGACTTTTCTGGGAGATGCCTGCCTGCTTTTTGGCTGAAAGTTGCCAAGGAATATCCCAAACTGTCCGACAAGGCCCTGAAGCTGCTTGTGCCTTTTCCAACCACTTATCTATGTGAATCAGGATTTTCATCCCTGGTCATGTTGAAGACAAAATATCGGAACAGACTTAATATTGACATCCAGAAATTAACATCTGCTAAGCAATATCATCCATCTCATTGGGTGAGCATTTATTTAGGCTAGTTGTTTGTTTGTTTGTTTTTAATATAGGCCTATATTTTTGTCATTTTATTTGAGTGAACTAATATTAACAAAATAAATGTGGCTTTTTTAATATTATTTTTAACCAGGAGTAGGCCTACTGTGTTTTCATTAAATGTGTATAGGACCAGAGTCAGTGTTCTTGATCACATTATACTCATAGCCTTTATAGGCAGTTTAAATGAACTAAATTATAAAGGGAAGGAAAAAGGCCTATTATTATTATTATTATTATTATTATTATTATTATTATTATTATTATTTCAATTTCCAGTTCGTTTCTTGATCTTGCATTTTATGAAATGTTTTGTCCTGTTATGTGGACAAACTCCCAGCCTACTCTTTGAGGACTTGTTTAAAGAAGAATAATAATCCCCTAAAATTGCCAAAGGTTTTGACATTTTGACTATATCCAAGTGTTCTTATTACTGTACAGATTTAATGTTATGGAAATAAGCCTGTTGTTCAAATGAACCTGATAATGCCCTCGGGCGCTTGAGTAAATAAATAAATTAAATATGTGGCAGCTGTTGTGCCTTAAGCCTGTTGTACTGATGCTATGACCAGTCTACCATTTGTAGTGGTAGTAGGCCTATTAAGAGGTGCAGGTAATTCAGGTAGGACTGTGTGTAGACATATTTTATCATGTGTATTATGCAGTGGTCCGAAAATTCTTGATTACAAATAGTGGTACACACACACACATAAAGTTTGAAAACCTACCTACCCTGGTGTAGTGTGTGTTGTTGTGTAGTGTGTGTTGTTGTGTAGTGTGTAGTGTATGGTGTGCGCTGCTGTCCTCACTGAGCTGCGTTGCGTCTCATGCTTGTCGATAGGACTGATGATGTAATCAGAGTTGCAGAAATCCTGCAGGAAGATTTTGTTGAGTTGACGCTGTTCTTCCGTCTGCAGAGAGCTCTCCTAACAAACACATACACAGAAATACACACAATAATACACACTGTTATACACACAGGAAGTCGCGCCACTGTATGAAACAGAAGCAAACTGACATGAAACACTGAAACTCCAGATTTAACTGCTCAGTGTCAGTGATCTTTAGGCCCTGCAGACAGCAGTGCATCAAACACAGACAGGATTCTGTTGTGGACATCACTGCATGGGCTGAGGAACACTTCAACAAGCATCCAACACACTTCATCTCTGACTCCACTAATGACAGCTCAAACTCCACCACTGAGGTGAAGTGGAAAACTGTCCTGTGGTCTGACAAGTCCACATCATGGATGCCGTGTCCTCCGGGCTAAAGAAGAGCGGAACCACCCAGCCTGTTATCAGCAGGTTTAGATGTCTTTGTGCTACTTTCAGTTAAATCTCGAGTTTCAACGTTTTTTTAATCATCAATCATCACTGTCTTTTTGTCCCTGCGAGCTGCCGTAGACTTACAAAGTCGGAGAAGAGTCTCTGAGCGAGCAGGTGGAGATGTTGAACTCTGCTCACAGCAATGGAGAACAGACGTTGGCTGTCTGTGATTGGCTGAGAGGACACACCCAAAGACAGCACCGACAGCAGGAGGAGCACTGAGAGACAGACAGGTGAGAGACAAACAAACAGACAGGCAGACAGAGAACATAGATGGTTCATCTCTGATGTGTCCTTTGAGTTCTCTGTAGCACCATCCTGTAATGTCTGAAACAAGGCCGGCAGCCTCAGGATTCTGATTCAGGGTTGTTCTTTGGTGCTCCGGCGAATAAAGTCCTGATCTGAGTCGCTCTACATCAGCTGATTGCTTTGACTTTATTCTGCCACCAGCAGATCTCTGACCTGGGCTCAGACCTGATCCAGATCTCTAAGGTCCTCTGGTGGTTCAGTTCAGTGTCCCCCTTTACCCTAGATGAATTCATCACATCAACAATAACACATAAACCAATCTGAATGTCTTACCTCTGTTCATGGCTGGTCTGGTTCTGGGTCTGGGTCTGGTTCTGATTCTGGGTCTGGTTAGTCTGATCCAAGTTTGGTGTGTTTGTGATGTTTTCAACTCACAGTTTTTATAGAAGAAAAGTTGATGATTAAATTGATGAACAGAAACATGAAACGAGCGCGAGTGTGTGTGTGTTCACATTACAGAGCAGAAATATTACAAACACATCTCCTGAACAACAACACACTGAAAGCTCAGTGAGAAACACAAATATATAAACATAGAAATATATAAATAGTGTATATATAAATAAATGTATAAATAAATAAGTATATAATATGAAATGAACCTGATCAGACTGAGGACAAACAAAAAAGATGTGGCATCACTTTCAGGAATACATATTTATAAATATATGGAAATATTTAAACATATTTGAATATTTAAATATCATGTTCTGTTTTCTATAATCAGAGGAAACATGCTGCTCACGTCAGATCAACTATTAGAAAACAGATGTTTGATGTTTTTGTCTGAATTTATTCACAGCTGTCACTGATCTGGGGTCAGACATTTAACAGGAACATCGCACAGGAAACTGAATTTATTCAGTGCTCCATGTCAGTGATACGAGCAGAGACCTCAGCTCAGATACACAAGGAAACAAACAACACCTTTATCTAATTAACCTCGTTAAGAAACAGGATGATAACAAACAGCCTGTCGTTAACAAACATCTGCTAAACAATCTGTTGAACTAATTGATCAGTGATGGTCTGTGGACACAATCTGTTCTCTCTTCCAGGTGAGGGGCATCTGTGTCCTGACTCCGGACCTGAATGGATCAGGATGCAGTCCTAACTGTCTGTTTGGTTCTGTTCTGATGAAGCAGAGCATATTGCCAGGTAGGAACAGGTGAGATGCTTTTAACCATTTACAAACAGCTGGAAACTTTTTGATTGATTTTTGATTTCCCTTTTAAAGATTATTTGCACCTTGATGTAGTATAATTGTTGATTGTTGTATAATACAACATCACAACATACAACATACAACAATATTCTATGACCTGTACAAAATACACATGTACAGGTGTCCATATTTTCCACAGTGGGATTACAACCTGACTGGCACACAACCACAACTGGCATTGTGTATTAGTGTTTCACGCTGTATATTAGTACACTCACTCAAAGTATATGAGTGATATGGTTGATGATATGGCTGATATAGTCTGTTAAAAAAAAAGCAAACTAAAAATCAATCGCAAAATATTAGTGTTTCACACTATATTAGTATATTCACATTGTATATTAATGTTTCATGCTGTATATTAGTATATTCGCATTGTATATTAGTGTTTCACGCTGCATATTACTATAATCATGTTGTATATGAGTGTTATATATATATATATATATATATATATATATATATATATATATATATATATATATATATATATTAGTATATTAACACTGTGTATTAGCAGTAATTTCAGTGTTGAGATGGTTTTCAGCTGAGATTTTCTGAAACACAACGACTGAAACCAGAAACTCAGAGTGCATGTGTGCAGTATGTGTTGTAATCCTCAGTCATGTCCTTTCTGTTGGCAGCTGTTCCTCTTCTTGTCTTTCTCTTTGAACTTTGGCCGTTCAGATCTGACAGCTGTGGCTGCTTCTAGGAGAAGAAGATTCAGTTTTTACATACACTGGCCTGAAATACTACCACACACACAAAGTGGACAGCTATATAGCAACACCCTGGGTTTGGTACTTTGCTGAAGAGGTGAAATGGCCTCTCCAGTACACACTCCATAATGTTGTCCATGCCATCCCTTGAACCACCCGCTCCCTGGTTCCCAAGCCAAGTCCCTGTGCAACTGAGCTACTGTCACCCTTCTGCACTAACCCATTACCACTCAGCCAGGCAGGAAGTGGAACTCTCAACAGACAGGCATCATCGCATCACCAACTGATGATAGCTGTCGACAGGCAACAGACTGACATTGGCGAACGACAAACCAGTGAACAGGCCAACGAAGATCACCAAGGTCTGAAAGACTGAAGAAGGGTGACAGACTGACAAGTGACAATAGCCAACAGACCGAAAATCACCAGAAATAGGCATAGTTTGACGAAGGTTAACATGCTGACAATGGCTGACAGACTGACGATGGCCAGCAACAGGCAACAGACTGACAAAGGTCAGTGACAAGTGACAGACTGCTCAACAATGGACAACAGATCAATGATGGTCGACGATGTCTCAGAGATTGACAATGGCCATAGATGGGTGACTGATGAGGGCTGTAAAAAAGAATAGACTGAAGCACAACAAACAAGGTGGTAAAGGGCAAGTGAGACCGAACTGGTATATTTACTGCAGGGCCGATGGGAACAGGTGTGCTGGAAGTGATGGGTCAGGTAATGGGAATGCTGGGAAAAGGACTTAATGCACAACAGGAAGTGAAATGACAAAAGATTATCTGTTTGAAAAAAGACTTTATTGTTTGAGTGGCTAGTTTCTGTCAGATTTATAACAGCACATGATTCGTCATCTTAAATGTTCATCACTTTCAACACTTTCAACACTCAACACTCAACACTTTCCTGGTCAAAGCAGGACCAGTTAGACCTATAAGGTGATCAGCATGCGAACAGATAACAATCACCTGGGCTAATGGTGTCCAATCACAGATTAACGCAATAATTGTCACTAATAACCTGGATAAACAGTTAAACTATGTTCATGTGTCAGAAAATGAAAAACTCCCAGAATACCTCAACACAAACAGAAGTGACACAGTCATAAAATATTTTCAAAGCTAGAAGGAACACAGAACCGACAGACGGTCACAGCGTTCACTCATTAGACTGGTGAATGCTGCCGAGTCTTTACAGAACAGGTGAGTTTTCTGACAGGAAACACCACAGGTAGACAGGACAACAGACAGAACATTCATGTCATCAGACAGTAGACTCCCTCAGGTTCTCATCTTGCAGGAAGTCAGGGGCATATTGAGGAGGAGCAGTGTGGAGGAGAAATTCGTTCTGAAGCTCCACTCGGATGGGGGCATCCCCAGCCAATGATGCAGGATCACCCCCAGGGCCAGGAGGATCCCCGGGCTCCACTGTCTTCACGCCATTTCCGTACAGCTGACTGATTCGTTTACACAGAAGTCCTTCTGTCTCTGGGGGCGACTCCACATCCTCATCTTGCCTTCCTGTCTTCTCTCTGTATTTGTAGGATGCTAGTTTGACGGTCCGCTGCAGGAGGTGTTTCCTGTATGCTCTTTGGATCACTGTTGCTGCCACCTCTTCCTGTTTCCTCCGCAGAGTGCTGCTGATTGGCTCATATGACACCTGCACATAACGATAATCATTCTAAATTATGAACAAAACCTTTAGAATGAAAGGGCAATAAAAGACCATAACCTCACGATAGATAGATAGATAGATAGATAGATAGATAGATAGATAGATAGATAGATAGATAGATAGCATTTAACTAAATAAAAAATATATATTTTATTAATAAAATCAAACCTTGGAGGGGTTGTTGGCCATGAACTTCTCTTCCATGCTGGCTTTAAGAGCATCCATTTCTCCTGAATCTCCTAAAACCTGCACATAATATAATATAATATAATATAATATAATATATACAAATTCACACATAATATATGAAATCTGACGTTTCATGTCATCAGGTCATGTTACCTGTGCTGTGAGTGCGAGCAGGATGTCCAAACAGTGTATCCTGTCTCCAGGAACCAAAGGCAGATCCATTTGGATCAGTTTGATGGTGTTTGGTTTGGAAATCCTCAGAGGATCCTTCAGAGTGTCGCAGAAATCTGACAGTTTACTGTGGAACACATCAGAGTCACGTTAGGATCAATGAACAGACACATTAAGAGTAATATTCAGGTAGAAGATCACCTGTATTGTATAAATTGTGAAGCATCTGGGTCAAACTTCTCCCAGGTTTCATAAAACATCTCAAAGTCATCCTCACACAGAGGGTCACTGCTCTCCTCTGTGGCCACGTTGAAGTTCTCCAGGATGATGGCGATGTACATGTTAACCACCACCAGGAAGGACATGATGATGTAGGTGGTGAAAAAGACGATGCCCAGTGCCGGGCTGCCACAGTTCCCACTGACTGTGGTTCCTGGGTTCTCTATGTCAGGGTCGCAGTCTGGTGGCGTGTTCATGATGGGATTCAGCAGACCGTCCCATCCGGCTGACGTGGTGATCATAAACAAACAGATCATGCTATTCCCGAATGTCTCGAAGTTAAACATGTCATCGATCATGCCCTCCTTCTTAACGTAGGCAAAGTTAGACATGCCAAAGATGGAGAAGATAAACATGATGAGGAAGAGGAGGAGGCCGATGTTGAATAGGGCAGGAAGTGACATCATCAGGGCAAACAGCAGTGTCCGGATCCCTTTGGCTCCACGAATCAGGCGAAGGACTCGGCCAATACGAGCCAAACGGATCACACGAAAGAGCGTGGGTGAGACGAAATACTTCTCAATGATGTCAGCAAGGAGGAGGCCTGGAGGAAGGACAGAATAATAAAATGATGTTCTGACATGAGTCAACATCACCACAGTGACATCACACTCACCTACGATGGACAGGATAACGACCACAAAGTCAAAGATATTCCAGCCAACGGCAAAATAGTGCTGGCGGAGTGCGATGACCTTCAGCGTGCACTCCGTGGTGAAAATGACAATGAAGACAACATTGACCCAGTACAGGATCAGCTCTTTCTCTGCACTCTGCTCATCTGTCTCCACCATCATGGTCACCATGTTGAGGCAGATCAACACCATGATGAAGATGTCGAAAAACTGTTTGGTCACCAGGTCAAAGACCAGACCCTGGAACTGATTCTGGTGAGATGGAAAGAGGAACATAGCATTAGTCCAGAAAGAAGGACCAAAAACTGCATCAAACAGACGTTTTAATTCTGGCCTCACCTGAACTTTTCACACCTGCACTTTACTGGCTTCTGGTTTACTGGTCTTAATAAAGTCAGACAGGAAGTAACTGAACTGACCTCAGGTCGTGGAACAGGTTTCTGAGGTTTCTTGGATCCCAGTTTCTTCATGGCGTTGTAATATTTCTTCTGCTCCTCAGTCATAAAGATATCTGTTCCTCCCATGTAAAGAAAGACAACAGAAGCAGAATAAAGGTGTGATCCAACGTGAGTTCAATTCAAACTCTGACACTGAGGAGAAACATATCTTTGCTTTCTGCTGGTTGAAGTTGTCGATAATGACTCCGATGAAGAGGTTGAGTGTAAAGAAGGAGCCGAAGATGATGAAGCAGACGAAGTAAAGATACATGTACAGATTGGCTTCGTACATTGGCTGGGACTCCACCTGCACACATACACACGCACACACACACACACACACACACACACACACACACACACACACACACACACAGATAGAGAGAGCACGGTAACCCTGGTAACCAGAATACAACATATGACACATACAGTGGAATGAGTTTGTACCAGTACAGGATTTATAAAACTGAATAAGTTTACTGACATCTCTGGAGTCGACGGCTGCGTACATGATGTCCATCCAGCCTTTAAAAGTGGCCTGGAAGACATAAAAGACATTAAAGACATAGACAAGAAAGATGTGAATGATATGAAAGACATGAAAGACAAAAACGTCAAAGATATTAAAATCATTGAACACAAGATGTTCAGTGGTCACTGACCACTTGCAGCAGAGACAGATATCCCATCCCTACGTTGTCGTAGTTGACCTTAACATTCTTCCAGCGGACGTCAGTGAAGTTATCCTTCATCAGAGCGAAACATTCAGTCTTGTTGTCGACAACTTCAGAGAGGAATGTTTCCTCAGACGTCACGTTAAAACAGAAATAAAACTTTCCTGCAAACAGATTTACGCCCATGATGCTAAAGATCAACCAGAAGATGAGACAGACAAGCAGCACGTTAAAGATGGATGGGATTGCTCCAACCAGGGCATTCACCACGACCTGGAGAGAGGGAGATAGGTACAGAGAGAGGAAGACAGCTAGAACTTTCCAGTACATAAACAGACAAGTTACCTGTCTGTTAGTGTGAAAAGTGCCTGTCTCACCCTCATGCCCTCAAAACGAGACAGGGCTCTCAGGGGCCTCAGAGCCCTCAGAGTCCTCAGAGACTTGATGGGTCCCAGCTCAGAATATCCCAAGATGTTTGCTGTCAGAGACACCAGAGACACCTGGAAGACAGAACACACCTGTGATAACATCACACTGCAGTGTATCCCATTGGTTTACTGAAGCATCAATGCTGTTGGTATGGTTACTTCTGCAGGTATGAATGTTCTTACGTCCACAATGAGGAAGTCAAGCCAGCACCAAGCATTGGTAAAGTAAGTCTTGAATCCGTAGGCGACCCACTTGAGAACCATCTCCACCACAAACACATAAGTGAACACCTGGTCTGCGTACTCCAGAATTGTCTTAATAGCCCGACGTTGCTCTAGGTAAATGTCCTCAAAGGCCTGCTCACATACAAAATGATGTCACCACTTTGACAGGTGTCTTATATCACAGTGTGATGTCACTTTATGCTGCAGTAATCTCACCTGTGTATTGTGTAGCAGCCATGCTAGTATTTGAGAATGTCAGACATTTTTGTAGTCCACTGTTAGCCATGTTAGTAGGCCTGTGGTCAGTTTGCCAGGTGTTGCTGTTGGCCATGTTGTCTCAACAGGTTAGTACTCACACAGCACACATTCCTGAGAACGAGTCAGATCTGTGTTATTAAGTTGCATGAGCAGCTCAAAGCAGTCAGACGAGTAGCGTGTTTGAAAAAGAAATATTAAAAAACGTGCTTCACAGCAAAACTCAAACAAACAAAAGTGTGATCATCAATAATTGATTGATTACCAGAGCACCACTGCTCATCAGGATCATTAAGATGATGAAGCTCTCAAAGTAGTTATGTTCTACGATGGAGAAACAGGTTCTCCTGAAATTAGACCAGACCTTCCCTCTGCCCTGGGATGTGTCTATGTCCAGGAAAGGACAGCGCTGGTAACACTCTGAAACACACATGAACATCAGGTCATGCTACGCTCATAACATACATGTAAAGATCAGGTCATGGTACACTCATAACATACAAGTAAACATCAGGTCACGCTACACTCATAACATATGTGTAGACAGAGACTTGAACATCTAATTGGCATTAAAGGAGCAGCACTAAACTGGTCCAAGTCTTGTTTTTCAGATCAATCTCTGTTTGTTCATGTCAATGATGAATCCTGCATGCACACCAAAGTCAATCACAGAGTTCCACAAGGTTCTGTGCTTGGACCAGTTCCATTCAGCTTACAGTGTAAATGCTTTCTTTAGGCAACATTATTAGAAATCACTCCATTAACTTTCATTGTTATGCGGATGATAAACATTAGGTTCCTTGTGGTTCCTTTGGTCATCACAGGTAGAACACACACATTTAAACACACACACACACACACACACACACAAATCTTAAACAAACAAACAAACAAACACACACTTCTGTGAACAGATTAATGTTTGTGCGTTCATACTGTCAGTCAAGCAGTCCTCCGGTATGCTTGCATCAAGATCTTCCTCATCTTCATTGTCCTGAACTTCAGGAGGTTTCTGCACAGTGCTGCAGGCTGATGACTCGTCACCCTGAACAAACAAATATTTTAGGTTTTCTTTGTATTATTATTATTATTCTAAAGAACTTAGAAGTCCAGTTTGTATCTCCATGCAGTCCACACTGAACACTACTGGGACCAAAACTGTCCAGTCTTCTAAACATCTAGGTTTAGAGGAACTGGCTCATAAACGAAAGAAAAAACTGTTAGCTTTATTCTGATCCACCCTTAAACATCATCATTGTGCTTAAACATAAACATCACCATAAATATCATCTTAGATATCATCATTATAAATACCTCCATTCTGTCTGTTTTTTTCTCAGCAGATGTCAGATCTAATGAATTTCAAAGTGAAACTTCAAACAGAGTAACATAAGATTTTAAAACGTTTTAAACTTTTAATCTGTCTTTTGTTTTTCTCTCTGATTTACTCAGTTCAGTTTCAGACTTGTATTTACTTGTGAGAGCTTTTCTTCGTCCTCCTGTTCCTCCTTTTCATCATCATCATTATTATCATCGTCAGGCGTCTCACAGTCAGACTCAGCCTCTGCAATAGGGACCCTCAGTGATGCAATATTGTGGTAGCTGCTGGTCCAGTTGTGATGGCTACAACGATGGGGCTCAACCTCTGAAGCTGACTGGTCCAAGGTCATGAAGGTCAAAGCCAAACACTCTTTTGTTGTTCTGTCATCTTCCTCAGTGTTGACTGCTGAACAAACAGAAACACAAGGTTCTGTGCTAGGACTGCTTCTATTCTGTTTATATATGCTTCTGTCATGGAACATCGTTAGGAATCACTCCATTAATTTTCATTGTTCTGCTGATGACACCCAATTATATTTATCAATCAACCCTAATGAAACCAGTTAGAGACTTAGTTACTTTAGATGGGATCACCCTGGCCTCCAGCTCCACTGTAAAGAATCTTGGAGTTGTTTTTGTCCTTTAACATCCACATAAAACAAATTTCAAAGACTGCTTTCTTTCACCTATGTAACATTTCAAAAAATGCAGAAAAACTCGTCCATGCATTTATTTCTAGACCTGCTCTGTAAGGAAAGAGTCAGGAGAGGACTTCTGTCTAGGTAAAAGTGAATTGAAAATTAAATCATACAGTGATGCACAATGAAAGCTTTAAATATTTAACTTAATTTTATTAATTCATTTTAATAGCAGTGAAAATATCTGTATATATAGTAATTAGAACATCTCTAACATATATCAGATCAATAAATCAATCAATAAACTGTAGTTCCAGTCCTACCAGTGTGGTCTGGGTTAATATGACTCTTCTTTCCCATTAAAGTCTGGACATGTTCCAGGATCCAAGCTTTGGTCCAGGCCACAGCCCTATTGATCCGGTTAATGGCGATCTGCAAGTTGTTTTCTCCTTCATCTTCTGTAACTGCAAGATTATCACCACTGAATGAGCTCAGCAATAAGGCCAGGAACAAATTCAAGACCTGAAACAAGACCAAGAAAAGATTCAAGACCTGAAGCAAGACCAGAAACAGATTCAGGATCTGAAACAAGACCAGGAACTGATTCAGGATGTGAAACATGACCAGGAACATATTCAGGACCTGAAACAAAACCGTGTACATATTTAGGGCCATAGAGGCCAGGAAAACATTTAGGACCTGTACTGAGTGGTTTAGAAATGTAACCGTTGACCCTAGACCTGAATGACAGCTGGCCTGCTGGACCCTGCAGGACTATAGATCTATTGAAACAGGCTCAAATCAGGGACTAACTTACCACAAGGTTTCCAATAACAAGAACCATCATGAAGACGATCAGGCACATGGCCTGACCTGAAACCTCCATGCAGTCCCACATGGTCTCGATCCACTCTCCACACAGGACCCTGAAGATGATGAGGAAGGCATGGAAGAAGTCGTACATGTGCCAGCGAGGAAGCTCGCAATCGAGCGCGATGCGACAGACACAGTCTTTATAGTTCTTTCCAAACAGCTGCATACCGACGACTGCAAAGATGAACACGATGATGGCCAGAACCAGTGTCAGGTTCCCCAGAGCCCCCACCGAGTTCCCAATGATCTTTATCAACATGTTGAGGGTCGGCCATGACTTGGCCAGCTTAAACACTCGCATCTGGACAGAAGGCAGGTGAGGAGGCATGTGAGGAGGCAGAGACAGGTAAGGGGACAGAGAACAGTAACCTGATTGTTTTGTTTGTTAAATTTACAATAATGATGGCGCACTGACCAATCGGAAGGAGCGCAGCACAGATAGGCCCTTGACATCAGCCAATCCCAGCTCCACCAGACTCATTGTAACAATGATGCTGTCAAAGATGTTCCAACCCACCTGTAACCATGGCAACAAAGCAATCACAGGCATATGTCACCATGGGAACAGCTGTCAGTTCACTGTCATCACTGGTCATGATCACATGATCACAAACAGGAAGTCTGACCTGGAAGTAGAAATATGGGTCCATGGCAAGAAGTTTGAGGACCATCTCAGCTGTGAAGATCCCTGTGAACACCTGAAGCAGGTTAGAGGTCAGAGGTCAACAAAACTCCAAAGATGCTGCTGTGTCAACAGGGCTCCAAAGGTTTTACTGTGTAGATGGGGATTATTGTCGACTTGTCTTTGCTCACCAGGTTTCCGACACTCAGAAGCTCCTCGAACTCCTCCGTCATTGGATAGTGCTCCATGGCCATGAAGATGGTGTTGAGGACAATGCAGATGGTGATGCCGAGGTCCAAAAAGGGGTCCATGACGATGGTGTAGAGACACTTCTTGACCCAGCGCCAACAGGCACAACAGTTCCACTTGAGGAAGATGTTGGCAAAGACATACCAACAAGGAGGACACGGCCTTTGGTCATCCTCGAAGTCTGAAACACACAGCAGGTTGGTGAGATGATGACCTGCTCATAAAACTTCTGCAGGGGCAGCTGGGGGTCTAGACCTTCTGTCTGTGTGTAGAGTCCACATTAATAAAGTTGAGTTGATTGAACCTGACCTTATGTGGTCAATAAGATTCATTCTGTTTTTAGCAGAGGTCAAGGTTCACATCCTAAGCGTGTATTCAGATAGGAACAGGGAAACCGGCAACCGGTGGTGGGGGTGTGTGGTGGCGGGGGGGTGAGGTGGGTTGCCATGGATGTGTCTATTCAGGAAATAACTTTTTATTTTGCTGATTAACAGCTTTCTCGAGGTTGGCACTCACTCTCTCTGTTGTTGTTACTCTGTGTCTTTGCCAAAGTGCTCTTGCTCTCTCTCTCTCTCTCTCTCTCTCTCTCTCTCTCTCTCTCTCCAAATCAAATTAAACTTCTTTGTGTCATATTTTACGGTGTAAATTGCAAGTCAGATTTGGAAGCTTGGTACATGAAATAAACAAAGTCAGAACACACACACAGGTAGATTATCAGAGCTTAGTCCATGAATCCACCTGGATAGTCTCTGCTTCAGGCTGTCTCTGGAAATTTGACCGATCTGAGTGTCTAATCGGCTTGTGGAGTGTGACGTGGGGCTCTGGTTTCCCAAAAGTTGAATCTGGCTCAACTTCTGGCTCAACGTTTTTTGTGGCAGCCCCTGTGTTGCATGAACGCACAATCCCCGCTGAAATTAATGAAAAGACCTTGGTTTTTGCCACGGCACCTGTTCCTGTCTGAATGCCCACTAAGTCTACCTATTCATACAGTTCCATCTTTCCTGAACCAGAACCAGAACTGGAAGGATCTAACCTGGACCTAGACTAGCAGTACCTGTCTTCCTGTGTTTTGATAGGCTGTGAGAACATCTGTGTGTTTCTGGTGGTTTATTTACCTTCCATGGCAGTGTGTTCTTGCTCGTGGTTCATTTCTTCAAATGAATTCTTCTTCTGTAGTGCTGAATCTTGTTTCTCTAAGAGCGCCGCCCTGCAGGCCGCCTGCTATGATCACAAGAATAAACGTTTAGGTCATGTGACAAACAGGTAGCTAGACAGATAGGAAAGAGACAGACCTCTTCTCTCTCCTTTAGCGCCTCCAGGATCTGAGCATACTCTTCCTCCTTCTGTTTGGCCTCAGCCATGGTGGCTGCATTCTGCTCAGCATACGCCATGGCGACCACGGCCAGGATGAGGTTAATGAGGTAGAATGAGCCGAGGAAGATGACAACCACAAAGAAGATCATGTAGGTTTTACCTGCGGCTCGCAGCGTCTAAAGACATACAGGTGAGAGACATACAGTTACGAAAAGATAGGTGAGAGAAGACATGTGACAGCCAGACAGGTGAGAGTCTGCAAATTTCAGGCAGTTCTGATGGTTTTTATCAGTTAGAGAACACTGTACTGAGATCGTCACTGTACTGGGACCTGCCAGGTACTGACCAGCTGGAAGAGGTTTTCCCAGAAGTCCTGGGTCATCAGTCTGAACAGAGCCAGGAATGCCCAGCCAAAAGAGTCGTAGCTGGTGTAGCCATAGTTAGGGTTTCGACCAGCCTTCAGACAGACATAACCCTCAGGACAGACCCTGAATACATAATCATCATCAGTGTTATTATTCACAACATCATTATCATGTTAATGTATTCATTAGAGGCAGTCAGGTGACCGTACCCGGCATCAGAACTGTTTCCACACAACAGGGCATCAAGATGACCAGGGAGGTAGTAGTAATTTTCTATGAAAGAGAGAGACAGGCAGTCAGAGAGACAGACAGGCAGACAGAAAGACAGACAGACAAAAGAGAGGCAGAAAGACAGACAGACACACAGACAGACAGACACACAGACAGACACACAGACAGACAGACAGAGAGCTTTGGATGTTTTGCAGATCATCCGTGCTGTGTTGCTGCAGTAGCTGTAGTAGTACTTGTACAGTAGTACCATGGAAAAGTAGTTGATGATGTATTGTAGGTGTTTTTGTACCTTGTATTTCACTAACAAATGGCCAATCACAGAGCTCCACATTCTGTTGCTGTTTAAGAAACAGCTGAGGATCATGGGAATTGCAGCAATCAGTGGATTCATTTCAAATCACACTGAATAACTTTTTTCATCACTGTATTTATCATACCTGGGTTGTTGATGTGCTCATTGAAATCAAAGTCACTGTTTCCCATATCATTGGCATGGGTGTCGTTGCCATGGTAACCAGTGTGAGACGTGTAGTTGCTAAGCAGATGTGGTGGCATCCAGACACATTTTTGCCGCAGGTTTCCCATGAAGAGCTGCAGACCAATCAGAGCGAAGACACTGAGGCAAAATACTGTCAGGATCATGACATCAGCCAGCTTCTTCACTGATTGGATGAGAGCTCCAACAATCGTCTTCAGACCTGGGGGAGTGGGTTAGGGGTGTGTCGGGGGCGGGTTAAAAACTGACTGACCAATCAGAATAATAAATATTGAGTCATCAACATAGAAACAGACTGATTGTAAAATCAACGAAGGCTCAGCTGAAGCTGATTCTTCATAGAACAGACTGATGGTTGGGCTGTCTAGCTGGATGCCATTATGCAGTTTTAAGGTGGATTTAATCCCTTAAGTCCACCTTAAAACTGCATAATGGCATTAAATGGGATTAAATCCACCTTAAAATGTAACACATACTGACCAGGAATGACTGTGATGGTCTTCAGAGCCCGAAGAACTCTGAACGTCCTCAACACAGAAACGTTTCCCAAATCCACAAACTCTGTCAGGTACCTAAGACACAGTGACCATCATTATTATCTACAGAAAAAGTAAAACATCGTACAGATGACTTGAACTTAAATGTAAAGAGTGAATCAGAGATGTGTCTGTCGTTTCTCTGGTGGAGGTGATTGATGTATCTGTTATTGTGTGATGATCAGTTTTTGAGCCTTACGCCATGCTGATGACCATGAAGTCCAGCCAGTTCCAGGGATCTTTGAGGAAGGTAAACCCTCCAATGCAGAATCCTCTGGACAGAACTTTGACTGTTGCTTCAAATGTGTAGATGAATGTAAACACATATCTGTTCAATGACAAGAAGACTTCAGAATCATTCAAACCATAAGAAACTTTAAAGACAATATTTACTGACCAGTGACACTTCAACTACAAAGACGATTAAGTCTTATGCTTATTTTAGATCTTAATGACCCCATGAGATTTGCTTGTACTGTGTCTATAATGAACACCATAGCCTGTGGGGGGGCTCTAGCTGGATGCTGATGCTGATGTATACTGTATATTTGTATGTACAATCTAATTAGCTTAGAAGTAGTTCAAATGGGTGACCCAGTGGGCTTTTACTCCTGGAATGTATATAGACCAAAAAATTGCAAAAACCCACAACAATCCGATACAACATCTACATATGTGATACTACAACAGTCTACTGGTCCATACCACATCTCCACAGCACTCTTGATACTTCAAGTCTTTGGGGCAGCACAGGTCACCTCAAGAAGCACCACCCCGATGCATTCCACCACTTTCTAGCAGAGAACTATGGCCTTAGACTTGAAGTTGCTGACTGTCATCCTGGCTGCTACATACTTTGCTCCAAGCCACCAGTGACCCTAGTACAGTCCCATAAAGCCAACAGAACCACTTCTGAAACAAGCAGTGATACATTTTTGATGTTCCCAAGTGGATACTCTCCTCACCCTGAGATCTGGAAAAGAACAGCCAGGGTTCTGGTTCAGGAACCAGTGCTACATGTAGAGGTGAGCCTATAGAGTGCTAACTATATCTAGTTAGCATTGCTCAACCGTCAGTGTGTAATGTCACATTCCCAGGACCAGTCAAGGATGCCAGGAGTCAGCACGCCTAGGTCCCTACCTTTTACTGCCGACCAGCTTACAAAGTATCTGACCCCTTTGCCTATCCCTTCCAGGTGTTGGACCCACAGGGTGATGGCTCCATGTAGTTTTTTTGGACTGTGCCCATTTGACCCTCATTGGTCAAAGTCTGGTGTGTATTGTGTGTTGACTCACTCCACAGTCTTGCTCCATGCTGGAGGATCACTCATTGTCATGAACGCACAGTTGGTCAGAATTGTCACCATGATGAACAAACTGAATAAAGTTTGACATTAAGGAATAAAAAGTATCATCAACAACCTGCCAATCAAGGCTAGCCACCAATCAGATGGGAGTACAGAGTGATCTAAAGGACCAATCATGGAGGAGTAGAGGGTGATATAAAGGATATGAGTGGACAAGGATCCTGATGGCAACGATCCTCAGAGGGTTGAATGGACTCAACAGGTAACAGGATGGTTCAGCGTTAAACCTGTAGATGACGTTTCCTTTACTGAGCACAATGAAGGTCTACAGAGACACAGACAGGTCAGACAGACAGTTCAGAGAGACAGATACATCAGAGAGGAATATCTGATCAGATAGAGACCTTCTGTGATTGGTAGAAGGGATCCAGCTCCTCCAATGGGGTGTTGAGAAGCTCAGGGGGTGGGTCTCCATAGATGAATGGGACGGGCTTCCCGGCCTCCAGGTCACTGGCTGGTTTAGGAAGGTCTTCCTCTGCTATCTGCCAATCAGAGAGATAGACAGTTAGAGAGGCAGTCACATAGACAGAGACAGACAGTCAGAGAGATAGAGAGACAGACAGACAGAGAGACAGGAAGACAGACAGGCAGACTGTCAGATAAACAGACAGACAGAGAACTGCCAACAAGATTCAGTTCTTGAGACATCGTGAGGAGATGGTTTAAAGTTACAGGACGTTAGGTTAAGGTTAGGTTAAGATTAGGTTAAGGTGTGGGGAAAGGCTGGGTAAAGGTTGATCTACAGCTGATGTTTTGTACCTCTATGTTCTTCTCCTTCCTCCTCTGTCGCTCTTTCTCCTCGACTTCATATCGGCGTTGGATTTCCTCTAGTGAGGCTGGCGTGAAGCGTCTGAACACCTCTGAACCAACAGGGGGCAACATAGGCGCCATCCTCTCATCATGCAGCACTGTCACCTAGCAACCGCCTCCTGTCGAAAAACACACATGTCCGGAGACATGTTATTGGCTCACTGAAACAGCAGGCTGGTCATGTGACCACAAAGCCTGTCACATAAAGTCGAGATTATATCTGTGAAACCACAAGGCGTGTTCAAGACACCAAAGAGACCTAAACCACATACACATGTGCACATGATGTACACATGTCATAATCATCACGTTAAACTGCTTTCAGGTCAGTCTAGTCTCTGTTGATGAGTCTGGATTGGGTCAGACTGATATCAGTCCTGGCCCTGACTCCAAACCTGTTCTGGTTCTGCTTAGTGAGCTACTGGGCTCTTCTACGGGGCGTCATGTATGATGATAAGTAAGACCTGCACACACACACACACACACACACACACACACACATAGAAACACACACACACGTCTCTGGTGTCTTCAGTGTTGCCAGGGTTGACCCCGCCCTTTCGTTGCCATGGCAGCCACAGCTGTTTCAAGTCATCAGTTTGGCCCGCTGGTGTAAAGTTACAAACGCTACAACGACCAAGCTCATTCCACACACACACAGAGAACACAGTCAGAACACAGTCAGAACACAGAACACAGTCAGAACACAGAACACAGTCAGAACACGGGGCACAGACAGAACACAGTCAGAATACAACCAGAACACAGTCAGAACACAGCCAGAAGAAGGTCAGAACACAGACTGTTGGTCTGTCGGTCTGTCTGTCTGTCAGATGATCTGTCTCTCTGTTGGTTCCCACACATATTCGGCTACAGGCAGCTAAATACAGACATACACACACAGTCTGTGCAGCTATCCTTGTGAGGACATTGCCTTGAGTGTGCATGTGTGCGTGCGTGTGACCAGGACCAGAACCAGGACCAGGACCAGGACTAGGACCAGAGCCAAGACTAGGACCAGGAACAGGACACGAACCAGTGCCCAACACTTTCAGATTCAGTTCAAAATTAAGCTGGCTTCCATTATGAACACAAACTGGCCTAGCTTAGCTCAGACTGGTCCAGTTCTATTTCCATGAACAAACAGGTCACCAGAGAGCACATGAGATGTGATCACTATGTAGAGGATTTGCAAACATTTGGAAAAGTTTGTGCAATGTTGGTGTTGTATTAATGTGACAAATCCTGGATAGCTGGATTCCAGACTTTTGAACACATAGCCGCAAAACTGCAAAATATGCACTGAATGCAGACTGTCACTGTACCAGCCTGGATATATTTTACATATACATATTCAATACTTTATAGAACACTGTCACTTTACCCTGCCTGTAAATATTGTACTTACTTGATATAGTTAGTTAACTTACTTGTATACTTACTTGTATAGTTAGTTAACTACTTGATATAGTTATCACAACCTTGTACAGTGTAGAAGATTCAAATTTATTTTCCACATTCTACTTTCATGTTCTATTTTAGTATACTTAACATATTTAAATATATTTTATATTTTACTTTTAGTACATTTTACATTCTACATATATATTTCTCATATTCTATTTTAGTGTATTATTTTGTATTTTATATTACTTTTACCTTAATTTCTTTATAGTATTGTATTTTACTTATTTGGCTCATTTCTATTTGTTACATATGTCATTTCATTTCAGTCATGACCAGTTCCTCTTGTCCAACACATTTCATTGTATTTTTGACCCTGTGTTAACCTGCATATGATAAATAAACCTGAAACTTGTTATATTTGAGTTTTAGTTGAATACATTTCAGATTCTTTGTTATGTAAAGCTGAATGTTGGTGAAGAGAACTGTGTGAAGTGTTTTTAAAAAGTAAAATAAACAGAAGATAATATACAAACCCAGGAAGTCCCTGAAGCTCACCTCTAGAGCATCCACAAACTCCTAAACTCATTCTGGTCACAATCTCATCATGAAATATCCACAACCATCTACATCCATCTACAACCTGTCAGTGCTACAGTTCAACATTTCAACATCTCACCAACATAACGTGATCAACTCGTCAAAAACATCTCACCACTGCCTCACTGCCATGTCATTGATGTTTCACCTGAATTTTACATGTGTTTGACTTGTATTACATCTGTGTTTCACCTTAGTGTCACCAGTGTTTCATCGATGTTTCTTTCTATGGCACAGGTGGCATCTTGATACAGGCCAAAAACAGTTCCTGCGTTATCGTGATAGCAGCAGTTGGCCTAAACAGTGAAAGCTATAGGGGTCTATGACCAGCTGCCAAAGCAGGTGCCACCATTGGTGGCATTTCCTCTGGAATCTCGCCAGGGACCGTGACACAAATAGCATGAGCTTCAGCGATGTGTCACTGTTGAGATAGCTGCCACAAACAGAAGTGAACCATCAATTATGATGATCCACATGGATCTATATCAGCACATTGTCCAGTTGGTCTTCATCACAAGTCATCACATGGTCAGAATCTGACATCACAAATATGACATCAGAGGTCATTAAAACTTAATTAACTAACTAAGAGAGTTGTCAACTGCACTGAAACATCTGACAGGCTGTAAACACACACCTACGCTCTACACCATCCCTACTGCACCACACCAAACCACACCACATCATATCCAATGACTCCGCATCATCTGAAACTACACCGCACCATATCACACCACTCGACACCGCATCACACCACACCACAGCGCACCGCACCACTCAACACCACACCACAGCACACCGCACCACATCACACCGCACCACACCACACCATATCACACCAGTTGACACCACACCACAGCGCACCACTCGACACCATACCACACCACTCAACACCATAGCGCACTGCACCACTCGATACCACACCACATCACACCACACCACACCACAACACAGCGCACTGCACCACAGCGCACCGCACCACTCAACACCACACCACATCACACTACAGTGCAACGCACCGCACCACATCACACCGCACCACACGACTTGACACCACATCACACCACAACATACCACACCACACCATATCACACCAGTCGACACCACACATACCACAGCGCACCACACCACTCGACACTACACATACCACAGCGCACCACTTGACACCACACCACACCATATCACACCACACCACACAACTTGACACCACATCACACTACAACATACTGCACCACATCACACCACACCATATCACACCAGTCGACACCACACATACCACAGCACACCACACCATATCACACCACACCACACCACAACATACCGCACCACATCAAACCACACCATATCACACCAGTCGACACCACACATACCACAGCGCACCACTTGACACCACACTACACCACACCACACTACACGACTTGACACCACATCACACCACAACATACTGCACCACATCACACCACACCATATCACACCACTCGACAACCACACCACACCACACCACACCACATGACTTGATACCATATCACACCAGTCGACACCACAAATACCACAGCGCACCACTCCACACCATATCACACCACACGACTTGACACCACATCACACCACAACATATCACACCACTCGACAACCACACCACACCACACCACACAACTTGACACCACATCACACCACTCAACACCACATAACACCACACCACTCGACACCACACCGCACCGTATCCGCACCACAGAGTACCGCACCACTCGACACCATACTATATCACATCACACCACACTGCACCACGTGACACCACACCACATCACACCATACTACTCAACACTGCACCGCACCACAGCACCCCGCACCACTCGACACCAGAGCGCTCTGCACCACACAACATCACACCACACCACACCACTCGACACCACATCACACCACACCACTGGACACCACACCACACTGCACCACAGTGCACCACACCACATCATACCACACCACACCACACCACCTCACACCACATCACACCACACCACACTGCACCACACCACATCACACCACACTGCACCGCACCACATCATACCACACCACATCACACCATAGCACACTGCACCACACCACCTCACACCACATCACACCACACCACACCATATCACACTACTTGACACCACAGTGCACCACACCATACCATACCATACCATACAAAATTCAGTCATGTATACAATATGTAGAACATATTTAGTCACACATACAACATATACAGTCACACATACACCATATACAACATATACAGTCACATATATAACAAATAAAGTCACACATTACAATGTATACAGCCACACATACAACATATACAGTCACACATACAACATATACAGTCACATATACAACATATACAGTCACATATACAATGTATATAGCCACACATACAACATATACAGTCACATATACAACATATACAGTTACATAAACAATGTATACAGCCACATATACAACATATACATATCTTTGAAAAGACACTGATCGAACATGATGACAGAAACATTAATGATGTAAGAAAATTTGAGTCTTACTGTGCTCAGCTGCTGTTGGTTTGTTCACGACTTTCAACTGAGGGTGTGTATGTGTTTCTGTAAGTGAGTGTGTTTCTGTGTGTGTGTGTGTGTTTGTGTGTGCGTATGTGTCCATCAGTAACATGTCATTCAGCCCCTTGTCTTTGTGATAAGAGGCGCCACACAGACTCCCAGAGATGAACCAACATTTTTTCATTTTTTCACCACAAGATGGCACAAGGAAAACAAAATGTCAATAAAACAACAAATACAAAGGATAACCTGATCAATCGACCGATATCTCAACAATATCACTTCTGACTACAGTTTCTCATGTTTGACAGCATTTTTTCAGCTCTTTACCTCAATGAGCATGTTAGCATGCTAACATGATGCTAACATAATATCATCTTAGTACGATATTAAACTCAACATGTAACAATGATGAAATTCTGATGAGGTTCAGGACTTCCTAAAACTCTTCAGACCTTTTTCACACCCAGTTCAGACACACTCTGGTGGATTCAGTTTGTAACACCTGGACAACACCTATACCTGACAATACTGTGACATAAACATCTCCACTCATGCATGCAGGATGCTTTTACCTCACGTCACTCCCATTGCCATACCTGCTTTTAGCTGACGGGCAGGAACATCACCACACACCTTCAAACTGTGAGTGACCTGCAGAGCACTACTCAGAACTTCACAGTCATACGAGTGTCCTGATGAAACAGCAGGACTGAGACCACCTCAGAACTTAGACCACCTCAGGACTCATCTGAACAGAACAGGTCCAGGCTCTACACTCCACATAGAGGTCAACGAAGTGAATGAAGAAAGTGAGGAAACATCATGTGCATCATGAAAAGCTGAGTCTGCTCCCTTGATACGTCTTTAATAGTCTACAGTCTCACACACACACACACACACACACACACACACACACACACACACACAGTGTGACATCACACTTTGCTGGAACAACACTGATAACAGCTGTGTGTGTGTGTG
Organism: Protonibea diacanthus; assembly: GCA_028641955.1. NCBI lineage: Eukaryota > Metazoa > Chordata > Actinopteri > Sciaenidae > Protonibea > Protonibea diacanthus. The sequence continues at coordinate 66,230 of CM053994.1, forward strand.
TGTGTGTGTGTGTGTGTAACTGTAGACTTCAGAATGTTGTTGGACACAGTCAGAGACGCCTGGCATTTCCTCTATAAGTGTGTGTGTGCGTGTGTGTGTGTGTGTGTTCTTGTTGTGTACAATCATGTACTATCATTGGTTTGCAGTAACACAGCTTCACGCATCACTCATTGGCTGAACACATTTCTGGTCACTGATTAGCTGTAGCCAATATCAGTCAGGCAGGCAGTTTTCTGGACGTTTGTGACTGTGGACTGTTATTAGCTCGAAGCTAGTTTCCTCAGTAAACACAGATATAGATCCATAGATATTAATAAATAGATAGAAACATACATATAGAAATATACATATAGAAACACAGATATCGAACCACAGATTGTTTGGATTTGTTAGACTTTTGTATTTCCCTGACTTTTCCTGGTGTTTTCCTGCCCTTCATGTTCTGTGACTGTGTTGTCTAGTTTCCCCTGTCTGTGCAGGCTGGGCGTGGCTGACTTCACCTGCTCTGCTCTCACACCTGCATTTCATCACTAGAGGGAAGAACTAGAGGGATTCTAGATTCCGCCAGTTTGTTACTGTTCCTTTGCGGTAACGTCTGTACCAGTAAGCTCTGAGATATTTTTTGATGAGACTTTTTGTCTTTGTATTTTTGGATGCCTGCCTTAACACTTTGTCTGCTCTGTCCTCCAGCCTGACTACGCTCAGCCTGCACTCACCCTTAAACTCAAGCTTAACACAGATAGAATAGAAACAAATAGAAACAAATATTCATGTTAGCTAGCTAGCTATTAGCCCCATGTATCACACCTCTGTCAGCACTCTTGTAGCACTGATATCTTTAGCTCCCACATGTGATAATCCATGAATATTAAAGCTTTCATCAGTCAGCACCTATAGTATAGCATATAGCATCCATCTGATCTTGAAATGAAGGTAGTTAATCTGCTAATCTGACTCACTAAATGTTGTTCCTCTGTAAACCTTTACATCTGACCTTGTTCACTTAGTGGTTAGCCTGGCCACAGCCACACTGAGCTAAATTAGACTGTAGCAGTTGCGGATGTTAATATCTTATTCCTGATCAGCTTGTTCAACACAGTCAGTTGGCCTATAAATACTGCTGTCGGCTGTCTTAAACTCTAACCCCAACATCAAGTCAGCGTTATAAAACCTCATCATGGAGCCAACAAGCCCTCTTTAAAACTATTAACAGTCTGAGTCACAGTAATGCTGACCACCCTCATTACAACATGGCTGCTGCTGAAAAACAAACCACACTTTGTCAGTTTGTCATCCCAGACATCTCTGGTCACATACTAGTCCTCCACCATCTGCTAACAGGTAAGACCAACAAAATATAACAGATAGGTGACATACAGGTGAGGCTCCTTCTGCAGAGAGTATAACCTATGACTGAAGTGTGTTTGCTATTTGCTATATGGACTGCACCCTAAACCAACCAAATGTGTGAGTGGTCAACCTGAACTTGTTTGTCTCTGGTGTATGCACCTCAGTTATCAGGTAACAATTACATTTTTCTGCTTTATGTATCGTCACAATAATAGGTTATGACAGTATCCTCACAGAGCAGGTCTTGTATACTGTTCATAATATTATTTACAAAGACTATTTATGCACTATATCTAACACATATCTGTTTCTATATCTAACATTAAAGGAAGGTGAAGTGGCCAAGCACCTAAAAAAGATATTGTACATCATTAAACATTGAGTTTGTCAGATCTTTGAGGTTTGTTGGTCTCTGTTTTTTTTCAAAGTGGAGTTCAGAGTTTAGATGTCTGTGTTGGCACTCTTACAACTGACAGCTACAGTCACTTTCTTGCTGTGAGATCGATTCCAACATCTGGATAATCGTCATTGTCCATGTGGGAATTGTTCTGTTTTTTGGGGTACTGCCCCTTTAGGGAGCAGTACAGGTTTGAGTTTGTCCTCAGATGCTCCACAGAGCTGTGGCATAGAGAACATGACAACATCATTTTTTAGGCTCTGGACAGACCTTGTTCTTATGTGTTTTATGTCAACAGAACAAATTCAAAGTGTGTTAAATTTAAATAATTGAGTCATTGTACTTTGATGCTGCTGTGCCAAAAGATTCAGGATGCTCCAGGTTCCTGACTTTAACGCAGACAACTGGTGGTTCTTTTTTTTTTTTAAAAATTGTTTGAGTCACAAAAGTATCACTTTATTTATGAACATGGTTTTTTAAATGTTCTTTGAATGTTCTTTAAATGTCAGTTTAATTTGGAAACACATTTTTACCAGGTTTATGATTCTGATGAGACAATATCATGAGACAGTATCAGTTTAACAGCAGGTGTACTACAGAACACACACACACAAAAACACACACACCAGAAATCTGTTCATTAAAACGCTTCGTAACAAACAACACTTCATGTTTCATCACACGTCAAACAGACACGTACACACTAACATACATGCGCACAGGCACACAAATACACACACAGTCCTACCTTCTGTTGTTTATTCCAATATTATTCCAGTAAATATCGACACAGTGTGTCTGTCTGTCTATCTGACTACCTGTCTCTCTCTCTCTCTCTCTCTCTCTCTCTCTATCTCTCTCTCGCTCCGCCTCCCTAACTGAAACCTGAGAGGTCAGGTAGTGTGTCATCACACACACACTCACACATACACACACTCTGAGTCTAACCTCCAGTCTTACAGTCTGTCTAACCTCCAGTCTTACAGTCTGTCTAACCTCCAGTCTTACAGTCTGTCTAACCTCTAGTCTTACAGTCTGTCTAACCTCCAGTCTTACAGTCTGTCTAACCTCTAGTCCTACAGTCTGTCTAACCTCCAGTCTTACAGTCTGTCTAACCTCTAGTCCTATAGTCTCAGTCTTTGAGTCCGTCTGTGTTTTTAAAGATTGTTTCTGGTCTCTGCTCTGTGTTTTTTTCTGGGTTTGAAATCTCAACAGAACAGAACTCTGTCAACATGAACATCTCAGTAATGTCTGTATGGTTAATCAATAACCAGAAGATGAGGGCGAGCCCTGGCCTGAACTAGTTACACTGGGACAGAGCTTCACCTGGTGGTTATGTAGAACAGGTGTAACTCCTTTCAGAACCATCAGGCAGTCAAATAGTCAAAAAAAAGTATTTTCCTAACCAATTCCACCACCTTCCATCAAGGTAAAGGAAAGATGTGAAAGAGAGGTCATAAGGAATTTGGAGAATCCAACTGCTCTTACTCTTACTCTTGCTCTCACTAGACTATGTCATGATGCAGTGACTGTTATATCCAGAAGACCAGAAGATGGACTACAAAACGCTTCAGATACGCTTGAGATACTTCCTAGATACTCCCCGTGCGCTCTGACCGTGTTGTTTCATGCAGGAAATATAAACGTGGATAACCCGGTGAAAAATGTGACGTCATCATCAACGTCAGAGTTCAAATAATAAATGAATATCATCCACCTGTCACAGAAGTCAGGTGAAGTGTTTGTTACCTGGTGTGGTCGCTCACCCTCCTGTCCACTCATATAGAAACATATTAGCAAGTTATGGCAAAGATATATGATTAATCAGCAACGGGAACTTCATGATGATCTGCAGGACGCTGGATGGCACAGTTCCAAACAGTTTGTACTCTGTGTGTGAACGCAGCTCCACAGTCAACAACAGAACACACTTTATGATCAAAGTTTGACATTACATCAACACGGATGTTCATATTCACACACTCTCTGCTGCAGGCTGCATCACACTGTTTAAATACATCAATGTTTTTTAATGACTGAATGCTTCATCCATTTTTTGTCACTGCTGCAAGGAATTGTTGGACAGCATTACCTCCTTTCCTTTCCTAAAGGATGATCCGGTGTATCCTATGCTAAAGGAGATAATACAGGAAGCATTGAAGCTCTTATCATGGCAGACACATTAATATTTTCAGCTCATTTCACACAGTTGCGTAGGTTCCTAAGCTAAATTGGCTATTTGACCGCAGCCAAGTTCTGTTTCCTGTCAGACGCTGCCCCCTACTAGTGAAAGAAGACAAGTACATCAGTTAACATAAGTTAAACTCAGAATGAGTTCACATAATACAAATGAACTGTGAAGTCATGAGCTGCTGTGTTTGAAATTATGATGATTTAAGTTTTGAGTCTTAATTATTTATATTCTTTTATAAATGGAGTCAAGAATAAGTAAGAGTGAGACTAGTGGAGGACAAAATGGAGGACCATCTCCACCTCCAGTTGACTCTACAGGCAAACTGCAGGAGGTCCAGGTGAGTCGGTGAGGTGAGACCACACAAGGTGCTTAAAAGACTTTATGTCCCCCGAGGTCAGGGTGAGGTCATAATCTGCAGAGGTGTTAAAAGTGTGTGTGTGTGTGGGGGGGGGAATCAAGTCCTACTGACTGTGCAGAGACCGTGAGTCCAGTCACCAAAAATCAAACAAGTTAATGGAGATCTCTTTACAGATCCAAACTTGACTGATCATTATTTGAACAGTAGACTAGGTGTTTGTACTTAAGGTCCTCTTCTAGTCATCGTTACATTTTCTATTTAAGGTGGTATCAGTAGATTAATTTTCTATTTAAGGTGGTCTCAGTGGAGAACAGTCAAAGTGTTTTCTATTTAAGGTAGTATCAGTAGATGTATTTTCTATTTAAGGTGGTCTCAGTGGAGAACAGTCAAAGTGTTTTCTATTTAAGGTGGTATGAGTCTGTTCAGTTGAGGTTTGAGGAATTTGTTGGAGATCTATTTGAGGTTCGTCTCTCTGCAGTAGACATCCTGTGAGGATTCAGAACATAAATGGACCCCATGGACTCAGACTGATGGGTATTTAAACCCTCCTCCTCTGTTCTCCATCGTCTTCCTTTCTGAACTCTTCATCATCTTCTTCATTTGTCTCTTTATTTTCCTGTTTCAGATCCATCTGTCCATCATGGCGCCCAAGAAACCAGAACAAAAGAAAGTACCAGTGAAGGTTTCTCCAGAACAAGTGAAGGATTCTACAGAACCAGAACTTGCCAACGAACCAAACTTTGACCCACACATTATTAAGGTCTGTCTGTCTGTCTGTCTGTCTGCCTGTCTGACTGTCTGACTTTGATCAAACATTGATAAATGGGTTGTCATTTTTTCAGATTGATTTCACTGCTGATCAAATTGAAGGTAAAACACACACACACACACACACACACAGATACAGACAGACACACACACACACTCAGTGTTGTTTTCTGGACTCGGTCATAGAGTTTAAAGAAGCATTCCAGCTGTTTGACAGAACTCCTCAGAACCAGATGAAGGTCTCGTTCTCTCAGTGTGGCGATGTGATGAGAGCGCTCGGACAAAATCCAACCAACACTGAAGTTCAGCGAGTGCTGGGACGCCCTAAACCAGAAGGTACATGCTGTTAATGTGAATCACATATACTCATTTTATGTTACTATCATTATTATTATATTTTATGTTTCTTTCTTTGAACAGACATGGATAGTAAACTGGTGGACTTTGAGACCTTCCTGCCAATGCTGCAACATGTGGCTCACTCCAAAGACCAGGTAAGAGAGGTTCTGCAGACTACAGTCAGAGGTGGCTCAGGTCAGAGGTGACAGTGTTTCTTCCTGTTTGATCACAGGGGACCTATGAGGACTTTGTGGAAGGCCTCCGAGTTTTTGATAAAGAAGGAAATGGGACAGTGATGGGAGCAGAGCTCAGACATGTTCTGGTCACTCTGGGTATGAAGACACCATCAGACACTATGTGAACATATCAAGTCAAAAACATTAATCTAATGTATTGTCAATATTACATGTCTACCATGTTAATGTTCATCTTAATGTTCATGTTATTCATGTTTATGTTATTCATGTTTATATTGTTCATGTTGTTCATGTTGTTCATGTGTAACGGGTGTGTGGTTGGGCATGAAGAAGGAGGACTCAAGGCTCTAGTTCCTCTGTTCATTTATTCTTGCAGAAGGACATTAACACATATTATTATACTTCTGTCTCTTCCTCTGCACCTCTGCTCCCTCAGCAACACAAAACGGAACTGTCAGAGCAGAGCTTTAAAATTTCACAGACAAACAATTCCACCTGGTGGCTAAAGGAACACAGATCATGGGGTGGAGTAGCTAAACAGAAACAACAACATTTTTAACTTAATAAAGAAAAACACATACCTGCAGAAGGACATTAACACATATTATCCTGCTGTCTCTTCCTCTGCACCTCTGCTCCTAAACATGCAAACATGCAGTGTTAACACCAGGAAGTGCAAGCTAATACTGCATAGGCTACACAACTACATGGAAACAAATCGCACCAAAAATGTAAAAACTAAAAGCATCCATTAAATTTGTATTAGCAGTCAAAACAACACAAAACAGTTTGGTAACACAAAGTATGCAGCAGAGAACAATATATACTAAAGATTTCAACATAAATGACTAAATTTCCAAAGAAAATAATACAATATTACCGCTGCATTTTCCCACACAACTTACCCTCAGCGACAAAAAACGGGACTGTGAGGGCAGAGGGGAGGGGCTACAGGAGCCCAGAAGATAAGCAAAAGGCAGAGTGCAGGAAGGTAATTTCCACAGAAAAAAATACTAAAATAATGGTAAATGAAAATAACTAATTGAGATAAAATTCATAAATACTCAAAATAATCATGATAAATAAAACTTACCAATACAAATTGGAAATAATAAATCCGGTGCATTTTTTAACTCTGTTACACTTGTTTATGTTTTTCATGTTGTTCATGTTCATGTTGTTCATGTTCATGTTGTTCATGTTCATGTTGTTCTTGTTCATGTTGTTCATGTTGTTCTTGTTCATGTTGTTCATGTTCATCTTTTTCATTTTCGTGTTCATATTGTTAATATCTGTGATGTTCATGTTCATGTTGTATATTATCAGGAGAGAGGATGACAGAGGCAGAAGTGGACAAGCTGTTAGCAGGGCAGGAAGATCCTAATGGCTGTATTAATTATGAAAGTAAGAAAAAAATCAAAATTTGATTAATGATTCAAACAAACAAACTGATGTCTAAAATAATGATTGAAGGAAACTCTGTCTTTCAGCTTTTGTCAAGCACATCCTGGCTGGCTGAACTAAAGTAAGTGTGACTCTAAGTAAAATGAATAGAACCTGGTTTGATTGAGTGGAAACTGGTTTGATTTAATAGAAAATGGTTTAATTAAATAGAAAATGGTTTGATTGAGTAGAGTCTGGTTTGATTGAGGAGAGTGGTTTTATTGAGTAGAGTCTGATTGAATTGAATCGAGTCTGGATTAATTGAATAGAGTCTGGTTTGATTGAGTAGTGTCTGGTTTGGTCTGTTTCAGGTCGGACTTGTTGGCTTCGTGCTGTCTCGTCCTTCATGACCTTCCTTCTGATTTTTCTGTTAACTTGTTCAAATTTTATCATTTAATAAATCTTATCTTCGAGTGTCTCGCTGTGATTCATGTTGGTTCATTTTTTACATATTTATTAAAAAGTTCTTTAAAGATGCTATCTGGAACCAAACATGGTTCTTCAGAGTGATGCCATAGAATCATTATTATTGATATGACCTAGAACACAAATTTACACACAACAAGCAGACACTGATCCATAGAAATATGTTTGACTGTCTGAGTGTTTAAATATCATGTACGAGTTCGAGTTCTTCATAAAACACATCAATCAAACAAATTATCTTTAATTAATGATTTATTGAGAGTCATGGAGCTATTTGAACCCTAAGTTTGGTCTCTCAGGTAGTACTTCCTGTCAGACAGTGTATCGCCGCCTCCTTCACTGTGAATGGAAGACTCTCAGCCTCACATGATGAACAGAAGGAAAACAAAAGCATGTGATTGGTGGAGCCAGCTTGAGGCAGCCTGTGAGACCGCTGAAGGGGGATGAGAAGGATTAGACCAGATTAGAGGAGCTGCAGGAGGAGAGACCAGGACTGTGACAGATATTAAGGACTAGTGGACCATACTGAGCCAAACTGGACCATACTGAGCCAAACTGGACCAAACTGGACCAACTTGTTGAGTAGAATCTAACTGGACTGATCTGGGAGGTGAAGGTGGAGGGTTAAAGTAAACTGAACTGGTCCAGGCTGGTCTGTGCTGGTCTGGGGAACGGGAAGTGGTATGATGGACGGATTCCAGGCGTATGGGGCTGGGAAGGCAGGTGGAGCGTTCGACCCACTGATTTTCTTCAGACAACCTCAAACTGTGATGAGGATTATCTGCTGGGTGAGTCTAATGATGTCACAGTGATGTCACAATGATGTCATAACACCAATGTGTGAGGTCACACAGGTACACATTGCTGAGCTAATGCTAATACTAATGTTTAGTCTCTGTATGATTGGTCAGCTCATTGTTCAATTTATCTGAACCGGTTATCTTTGTTTCTATTAGTCCTCTGTTAATCCAGGTTCTGTTACTCAGGCTCTGTTAGTCCAAGTTATTTTAGTCCAGGTTCTGTTATTCAGGTTCTATTAGTCCAGGTCATGGTTCTGGTTTTAGTTCATGCTGTGTGTGTATCATGAGACGGGTGTTAACATTCCTGAGGCTCAACACGAGACTCTTCAGACAAAACACCACAGTTCAACTCTGCTGCTGCTCTGATTGGACGGACTGCACGGCAGAGAAACTGCTCTGCTTGGACGATGTGCGGAGTGTTTCCTGTTTCCTGTGGAAATGACTGTACTTCCTGTCAGGTGACATGGAGTCATGTTAGCATGTAGCTTCTTGTATTGAGAATGTGTGTTAGCACTGAGCTAGCTGTTTTCTGTGTTGCAGCTCTTCTCCATCGTTATCCTCGGTTGCGTTGCTAACGAAGGTTATGTGAACCGTCCCGAGGAGGTTGATGAGTTCTGCATCTTCAACCGAAACCAGAGCGCCTGTACCTATGCCGTCTCCATGGGAATGCTGTGTTTTCTGTGCAGCACAGCATTTCTGGCACTCGATGTTTACTTTCCTCAGATCAGTGGCGTGAAGGACAGGAAGAAGGCCGTCATGGCCGACATCGCGGCGTCAGGTGAGAATCCAACTCCTCCGGTTGTGTCATGTTTACCTGTTGGCGCATTCAGGTGCATAACCTGTGGTCTCTGCAGCTCTCTGGTCTCTGGTCTGGTTCGTCGGCTTCTGCTTTCTGGCCAATCAGTGGCAAGTTTCTAAAGAGGAAGACAACCCTCTGAATGAAGGCGCTGACGCTGCCAGGGCTGCCATCGTCTTCTCCTTCTTCTCTGTCTTCACCTGGGTATGTACCAGAGCTACATCACCTGACAGCCTCACCAGACCTCCATCACTTGAACACAAGACTCACATGAGCAGACAGGAAGTATCAGGACACACACATACTGCGTTGAAGCAGCAGAGGGCAAGGGGACTGAGGACAGGTGAACAGAGATGATAAGACTAATCATGTGTTCTCTGACAGCAGCTTTACTTTAAGTGAACAACATATGACATATGGGGCGGTTGTGGTTCAGAGGTTGAACAGGTCATCCAATAATCAGAAGATCGGTGGTTCAGTCCCCTCCAGTCTGCATGTTGAATTGTTCTTGGGCAAGATGGGCACCCCAAATTGCTCCTGAAGGCTGTGCCGTCGGTGTGTGAATGGTTATGAATGGTTAGCTCCTCAAACTGATGAGAAATTGGCGCCTTGCATGGCAGCCAATGCCATCAGTGTATGAAATGTGTGAATGAGATACATACTGTGAAGATCTCAAAGATAAAGACAGCTCAGATCACCTGTTCAGTATTTCACTATATAGAAAATAAAGCCACATTATTTGACATTGATGATGTCATCAATAACCTGAAATATGCATGGTAACGTTTCCACCGTCATCTTCTCTGATTTTCACCATAGTGTCTGTATGGAGGACTGGGCAGGTTGTTATACATTCATCGATTATTTCCCTCAGAAAGTTTCCAAAGACTCGACATACAGCACCATCACTGAGGTCACATGATCATCATCAGTAAACAGACTGAAGCTGCTTCATGAAATCCAACATGTTGAAGGTTCAGTGTTGAGAATCTTTGAACTGTGAGCTTCATATTCAAACTGCAGTACCAACTTTAACCACTAGATGTCACTGTGACACAGGAAGCTACATACATGACACTCATCTCCTGTCTGTGTGTCATATGTTGTGTGTATGTTGTCTGTACGTTGTGTATATGTTATAGGGAGGTCTCACTCTGCTGTCGTTGGAGCGTCTGAAGAGAGTTTCATTTGAAGAAGAATACAGCACACTGTTCAACACACCACACACCTGAAACACACACACACACACACCTGAAAGACACACATACCACACCTGAAACACATACACTCACACACACCTGAAACACACACATACAAACACACACCACACAACTGAAACACACATGCACACACAGACCTGAAACACACACATGCACACACACCTGAAACACACACACACTAACCTTGCCTCTCTCCAGCCAATCACAGCCCTGAGTTGTTCCTGTGTTTCCTGTTTCCCTAGTAGCTCAGTCTGGACTCTGACTGTGTGCCTGTCATCCAAAGTGCCTTCCTGTTGCCATGGCGACAGAGTGTCAATGTTTTCTCCCTCAGACGTGAACATCATTGTTACCAGAGTGAGGTCATGAATGTGTGATGATGTCATATGTTGTGATGATGTAATAATCTGTGATGAAGATTAAAGTTGACACAATTAATGATGACATCTGTATGACAATAACATTACAGCAACAACAGTAACAGTCAGGTGACCTTCTTCAGATAAAGTCGTTGACATGTCAATAATAGATCATTTATTGACAACAGGATGTGACATCATTGCTTATGGTGAATATATAGTGAGGTTAATGAGGATAATGAGGTTTCTCCTAACTCCTTATCACCTCTCCTTCATACCTTTCCTCGCTCAACATCCAGGTCAAGGACGAGCATTTAGGACGAATGTTTAAAACGAGCGTTTAGGACAATTGTTTAAGATAAGCATTTAGGATGAATGTTTAGGACAAATGTTTAGGATGATTGTTTAGGATAAGCATTTAGCCCACGGGCCACATCCAGCCCACCAGAGCTTTCCATCTGGCCCCCAGAATATTACTGGATCCCTGGAGTTCTCACTAGGCTATTCCTGGATTCAGGAATAGCAAAATGAAACAAACGCCCTCAGAAAAGTAGCTTGTGCCAAAATCCGCCTTCAATCAAAAATGACAATAAACACGTTTCTCTGTTATGGTTTCACGTCTGTCAGAATTGTCCTTTCTTGGGCCAATTTCCCCACACAATAGCGCACTATTGCAGCATCTTAATAACAACTCAACATAACAGAGAAGAGAATTGTGCAAGCTTTGCACATCAGCAAATAGAAACAAATGACAAATAAAAGTGTCAGGCTATCAGTTATGAGAAATGTTACTCTTTACATCAAATTAAAGTAGCCTGTGATCCAACAAATAAATACGACGAAAAACACTGAAATACTCACGTTTGGTTGGGGAGAAGTGTCATTTCCCCTCCGACACAATCTTTTTAACATCGGGCTTGACAGCTGGTATGCCTGCCTTATGCACCTGCAGCCCTAGTTCATGTTTCACAACTTCACAGGTGTATGTTGATCCGAACATGGTGAGCACATATGTCTATGGCCAATGTCTTCAGTGTGTCATACTTTTGAGGACAGGCCACCCAAAGGGCGCTCAAGCTTTCAGCATCACAGAGGGCAGCCTTCATGTCACCAGCGGCCTGGATGTCAATCAGTTCACTGTGATTGGCCACCTCGTCCAGTGGCATCACCTTCCCCATGTTAGCAGTTGACAGCCTCATGAATATGCAGCCTAAAATCTAATTTTTGCCCCCTAGTGGCTTGCAACCATACAGGTAATATGAGTCTGTCACTCACTGACAAAGGCTAAAACATAACATACATTTCAAAGGCAAATTGATATATGACATAATATATATATAATAATATAATACATATACTGTATATTACTTAGGATACAATATTCATTTAATTTTACAAGCATCTGGCCCAGATGGTGGCCCTTGGACAAATGTAGTTGACCCATGGTTTAGGGCGATTGTTTAGGATGAGCATTTAGGATGATGAGATCTGATTGATCACATGGCATGGATGTTGTGTGGATGTTGTGTGGATGTTGTGTGAATGTTGTGTGTCTTCAGGCGATCCAGAGTCTTCTCGCCATCCAAAAGTTCAAACTGGGAGCTGATTCAGTGACATTCAGCCAGGACTATGTCGACCCCGACCAACAGGAATCTCTGGACGAAGCCCCATCCACTGATGAGTGGATGGGCTAATGTGTTTGCATATGTTAGCATACATTAACATAGTTTTGCAGTAAACAGAATACAGATAGGGCTAATTGTGTTAATAAGCTAGCTGTTGGCTAAAGCTAACATTATTTATTGTCACTGATGAACTGAAAAAAATTCCTGTTTCCTGTTAGTAATCTTCACGTTAAAAGCCTGAAAATAAAAGTCTAACTGTCAAACATGGTGACCAACAACATAGTGTAAACCTCTTCCCCTCATCAGTTAATCTGAGCTAACACAACAGGCACAGAGACAAACCAGCTGACCAGGAACCTTCCTGTGTTGAGGCAACAGTGCTTACTAAAGTAGCTAACTGGTAACTGGTAAACAGAACCGGGCTCAGCAGCCAGACCGGGTTGGAGCACAGCCTCTGAGACCAACAGGGAATAATGTTACACTACAGAGGTGATTTACAGACTTTATGATGGAAACATTGATAAGTAGTGAAACGCTAACTGTGGTTTGCTCGGTCAGCCGTGTAGCTAACTGAACTGACTCACCCCGGGATGCCAGGAGCCAAACCCGGCAAGAAAACCACCTCGGTAGGCTGCTGTATTCACTGTTAGACTGGACACTGCTGGTTCTGAGGTTGGTACTGTATTCCCTGTTAGACTGGATCTGCCTTTGCTTGTTGTAAAAATAATAAAACATTATATTTTAACATCACAAACCACCAGTATCCAGTCAAAGTTCATCACATATAGGCATCAGGTTGGTGAAGCCTGTGAGTGTGAAATAAACATGACTCAGCGCATTCCTGGGTTTATTTCAACATGTCGCTTCATGACTTCTGTTTGTCTTGACTGTGTTATTCAGAGCTGATGAGACACTGCTACCAGGTCTGTTCATTCACCTCAAGCACAGCTGGATAATTGGACAATGAAGAGCTGGAGAGTGAGCGACCTCTGTGGTATTCAAAATCAACTCCACCTGAGTCAGCATGTTGACTGTCTGAGTCTGAAGCGAAAGTGAAAGTTAACCGTGACCTGCTGTGACCGACCACCGACTGACTTACTCACACCAACACCAAACATAAGTCTGATGTTAACATAAGTGTATCTGATGTCTTATCTTCCTCCGTCAATGTCCTCTTCGCTCTCTTCTCCTCTGCCACTATGTCCATAGAAGCTGCTGAGCCCGGTTACATTGCCCGTTCGCCCAGCTCCTGTTCCGGCAAGACACAGTCTCCACTCTCTGGTCAGCATTCCAGCAAACCTCCTCTTCTTCTTCCCGGTGTTAGGGTAGTCCAAAATGCCTGTGGTGTGTAGCAGTTTACTTCACTGTGGCATCAACATGATGAGCTGGGGGGTGGTGTTTAGGTCAGTTGGTAGAGCAGCCGCCACATGTGCGAAGGCTCAGTCCTTGCTGCGGAAAGCCCAGGGTTCAAATCCAACCTGTGGCACTTTCCCGAATAACATTCAGCATCTCTCTCTCCCCACATTTCTGTCACTCTTCAGCTGTTCTATCAAAATAAATCTTGAAAAGGCCAAAAAAAATCGTAAAAAATAAAAATAAAACATTTTTTAAAAACATGACGAGCTGGGAACATGAGAACAAGAAACTCAGACTGGCTCTTACAATCAATCCCAGACTCATGCAGAGGAACCAGGACAAAGATCATGGAAGAGCGAGCTGGACCATCTGAGCTTGGATCAGTTCTTCAAACCTTACCAAGATCTGCATCAGCTGTCCTTCACCTGGCAATCACCCTCTAGATACAGCCTGTTCCATTGAGGATAGGAAGGATGCAAGGTCCTCCTTCGTCCCCCTTTGGTATGTCAGATCATGTCTGTGTTCACGTGCCTACAGAAACAAACAGTCAATGATGAGTTGAACCACCAGAACTCACCAGAAACATGATGGGTCAGCAGAAGCAGAGGTTGTCCAGAACCTGGAGTTATGTTTGACTCTGTGTGAGCATGTTAGACAATGACATCAGCTGTTTTGGTTACCTGTTTACCATGGCAACCTGCCCTGGCATTCATTGTGGTAGCACACTCACATACACACACACAGCAGTGTGTAAACTAATTAAATGAGTCACCATGAAATTAATGAGACGAGTCAACAAAAATAGAAACAAGACAATGAGTCACTATTTTTGTTTTTATGATTTAAATGTTACATTTCTAAAACCTCCGTGACGTCCCCGCAGACTGTCTAAAACCTGGACGTAGTTTCTCTGACATCCCCACATACTGTCTAAAACCTGGATGTAGTCTCTGTGATGTCCCCACAGACTGTCTAAAACCTGGACGTAGTCTCTGTGACGTCGCCACAGACTGTCCAAAACCTGGACGTAGTCTTAGTGACCATCTAAAACTGTAATCTAAATCTTTCTCTATTTATCTGTCTACTACTACTACTATCTACTGGTTGTTGATAGCTAACTGTTAAGCTAGGTTTAGTTTATTTATCATTCAGCAGTTATAATATTTAAAGTTTTTGTAAATCCTTTAGTAGGTCACATTGTCTCTCTGATGATCTCACTCACTTGCATCTTTAGCTGAATTCCTCTTCTTAGCTTGGTGTCAGTTAACCAGCAGGACAGCTACATCAACTGTCAGTTGGGTAAAGCTAGAGGTCGACTGATACAGATTTTTTATGGCTGATGCTGATACTGATTTTTTTGATACTGCCTTAGCCGATGACCAATGTGTGCAGCCGAATTTTTTGAGCCGATATTGCTTTTTCTCCCTCCATTTACATGATAAAAATTACACAATGATAACAAATGTTACACATGTCTCAATATAACCAAAATAAGAAACATTAATTTACAAAATTAACAAATATACTTTAGGCAACAATTTGTTTAAGTTTCTGCTCTAAAACAAGCAACACGTTACACCTATGTTTGGTGCATTATCAACATTACCACGAATAAATATTCAACCACGCATAAACCATTTCTCCCATCATACTTCTAAAAGCTCTTCTTGAGGTGGAGCAGCACACACACACACCGCTGTGATGGCTGCTCCGTCCCACTCTCAGTTGGAGAGAGAGAAATAAACACACACAAAAAAAACATAATACAAAGGGATGTGGAAAGCGCAGTTTTATTGATTGTAACTAAATTAACTAAATAAATTAGAAATCAAAACATTTTACTGCAGCTCTGCTTTAACAATAACTAACAAATATATTATGCTGCAGCTGGTGGAAGGTGGCAAGCTTCTTCAAAAGATCCACTGCCAGTGCCACACTACCAGTGGATCCACCCTCGTACAGTACGCAGTGGTGTTGCTTCAGGTGGAAGAACATACTTCTTGTGTTGCCATGCTTCGTCTGAACTTTTGCTGAGCAGGACAATGCGTTGCTCTGGATGACATCTTCTTTTTTTTTAATCCAAATTACCTCCAAATAATGGAGGATGACTTATTTTTTCCCACTAACTCTGCACATTCTGCACCAGTCTTATTTTCCACACTCATGTTTCTTTCTAATTTCCCCGCTGTGTAGTGTGTGTCTCTGTCTGCCTCCCTTGGATGTTTGTCATTGGCTGGCTTCAGCTGTTGATCCACGGCAAGCGTGAAATAAGGTTTGTGGTTGGCTGGCCTGAGCTGTACATGTGAGGGCAACCAAATGATATTTATGACTGTCTGAGCTGTACACGCAGGGCGATATCATTGGTTTTGCGATATTAATATTGTGAATGTTCATATTGCGATAATGATATGATAACGATATATTGTTCAGCCCTAGTGTTTATCTCACTTTAACACACAAAAAAGAAGATCTTTTCAGGAGCTGCTGATATTGCTGCTGTTTTTCTCTCTGTCTCTCTCCATGGTATATGTAGTGAGTACATGACGAGGGAAATATTAGATGTTCGGGGTGAATGGATGTGCGAAAGGAGATGGTAAATGGTAAATGGACTGTACTTATATAGCGCCTTTCTAGTCCACTCAAAGTGCTTTACAGTATGTATCTCATTCACCCATTCATGCTCATTTACACACCAATGGCACAACCTTCGGGAGCAATTTGGGATTCAGTATCTTGCCCAAGGACACTTGGCATGACATGCAGACTGAAGGGGATCGAACTGGGGATCAAACCGCCGATCTTCTGATTAGTTAGTGGGCAACCTACCGCGGGAGGAAAAATTCGACAGGTCAGGCTGGACCAGAACAGATGTAATGGAGGCTATTATGAGCACTATGGTACCTGGAGGAGGGAGAGATGGCTTATCTCTCTCTTTCTCTCTCTCTCTCTCTCTATCCATCTATCTATCTATCCCTCTCTCTCTCTGTCTATCTTCCTCTCTCTCTTCCTCACCCCTTTCTCCTCCCTCTCTCCCTCTCTCTCTCTCGCTCTCTCTGCCCCCCTCTCTCTCTCTCTTGGGTCTGTTGGAGGTTTCTGCCTGTTAAAGAAGTTTTTCTTGCTCATGGTGAATTGTTGGTCTCTAGATAATATTATGAATGTAGAGTATGAAAAGTGTCATGAGATACCTGAAGCTATGATTTGGTGCTATATAAATAAAATTGAACTGAATTGGAGGATGTAGTCAAGGGCCACATTTACATAAATCATGGTTTAGTCATCATAAATCATAAATCATGTGTACCTCTGGGTCTGTGTGTTAAATTAAAGTTCACACTGTCATTTAATTGATGCTTTATTTAAAATAAAAAAACAGAGAATTAATCGACAATACAAAAATGTGTGTGTGTGTGTGTGTGTGTATATATATATATATATATATATATATATATAATAAATTAAATAAATAAATAAATAAATATACGGCAGCCAAGGGGTGTGGTCACCATGTGCCATGCCATCAAGGGTTGTGGTTCTTGTCATTGGAGGTGTGGTCCTTGGTGTTCGGTGCATGGTCATTGTCGTTAGCGGACACCTCTCCAGGTAAAGCAGGTGTGGTGTTTCTGCAGGGCAGACTTTAAAACCCAGAGCAGATCTCTCCTCAGAGCCATCCAACCACAGGCAGCACTGTCCTGAATGACACACAGAGACACCCGCCCCTTAGTTCTGATTGGTCCACACACTGTGACTGACATACTGACCTGAACCTATAGCCCTGAATCTACAGACCTGAACCTACACGCGTGAACTTATACACCTGAACCTAAAGACCTTGTCAGGACTTTACCTGCTCTTGAAGAACTGCCGTCAGGTTACTAAAGTAAGATGACAAAACACCTGAACCATTGACACTGGAAAGCTGGAGAGAGAGAGAGACAGGTTAGACAGAGAGACAGGTGTGAAAGAGCAAGATAGAGAGAGAGAATCTAAAAAATAGAAAATTAATTGGAGCCAAAATGTATGACAGACAGGTGAACAGTCAGATTTACAGACAGACAGGTGTACAGTCCAACAGGTGTACAGACAGACAGACAGGTACTCACACAGC
This sequence comes from Protonibea diacanthus, assembly GCA_028641955.1. Taxonomy (NCBI): domain Eukaryota; kingdom Metazoa; phylum Chordata; class Actinopteri; family Sciaenidae; genus Protonibea; species Protonibea diacanthus. The sequence continues at coordinate 83,960 of CM053994.1, forward strand.
TCCCCTCCTCCACCAGTCGGTACTGCAAGTTCTGGAAGTCTTCGAGTTTCTGGTCGTTCCAGGTGACTCCGCCCTCTCCAACAGGTATGTCATTGTCCTGGAATATTAGCCCCGCCTCCCGCAAGGATTCATGCACCACCCATAATGCTTTGTGGCACTGTGGAGAACCAATCAGAAGTCAGTGGTTACAACCAGCAGATTGAGCTTTTAAAACAAAGTTAGAACAGAAAAGCCACTCTGTGATTGGCTGAAAGGCTCAGATGAGGTGAAAGAATTACCTGAGGATGATTGGCTGTGGCAGCAGGGAAGGCAGAGTTTGGAAAGGAGATGTTGGCATTGTAGGGCAGGCAGTGGACAGGAAACGCTGCCCCCTAGAGGAAAGACATGAAACAGTCCATCCCTATCAATAACCCACTGAACAACAGCTAATGCTAAGCTATACATAGAAACATACTAAACGTGCTAATTGCAGCGTATGCTAAGCTAAATATAGAACATACTAACAAAGCTAAGCTACACAGATGTTTTCTGGAATAACTGTTGATCACTGAAATAGGGTTAGTTTCAGTCAGATCACGAAGATGATGTTAGTTGAAGTGTTGACATTTTGTCACTGATGAACTTTAAAAAGTTTTTAAAAAGATGAAAGCAGTGAAACTCAGTTCAACAATGACTGCATGAAAAATGAAGGTTGTAGAGCAGTTCAAGTATTTGCACTGAAAGCAGATGAAGTGTCATCTGAGATAAATGAAACATTTGTTTGTACTGAAAGCAAACGTGAGCTGTTCGATAACAGTGTCATTTAAAGAATAAAGATTGGTTCAGTGTGAGATGTAAGAGATGAAAGCAGATGAAGAGTAAAAGATGAAAGTGGATGAAGAGTAAAAGATGAATGCAGTCAAAGTGTAAAAAGTTAAAAGTCAGTTGAACTTTAAGTCAATCAGTACGGTTACATGCAACAAGAAATTCGAATTTCTGATCGTATCAGATAATGACATGCATAAGACCGGATCACTTGTCTGAGTATACATGCGGTTCAGAGAATCGGATAAACGGCCGGAGCATGGCTGACTCCGTTACGCTAGGTGGTGCTGTAGCCCTCTCAACAAAGAGCCACTTTCGGTTGACCTATACTTATCAGTGACAATTCATTCATTCAATTCATTCAAACAAAGATTACATACGAGGAGATTGACAATGCTACAGCTGCGTACGTTTCGTGCATTATTTTCGTCATAATTATACATAAAAAGAACAACGGCTCTTTTGGCTTCCTGGTGAAAGCCCCAGCGGAAAATGTCGCGCATGTGCAGAACGCAAAATCTGCTTCAGATCCAATTACTGAGTATACATGGTGTTAAATATCCGACTATGAACGAATTATCTAGGTGTTCTTATCCGATTTTGAGATGTCCGATGTGGTCCGAAATAGGTCAGAAGTAGATCGGATTAAGGTGTTTACAAGCACTTTAAAAAGTCCGAACTAAGTCTGATACGATCAGAAATTTGAATTTCTTGCTGCATGTAAACGTACTGACTGAAGCATCAGTTTTTCCCAACAGCACTGAGAGCAGTTGACAGAGAGGATTCTAGATAAAGGTCTGAGGACATACCAGGTCTCTGAGCAGGTGGTGGGCCGACTGGACCAGATCTCCTTCCAGCTGACAGGTCGGCATGGCAGCCACCATCAGCTTGAGGCTGTAGAACTGCAAGAGGACAAGGAGGACTGAAGGGGACTGAAGTGTCATGGTTCTGGATCTGATGGTTCTGGATCTGATGATGTTTGTTTCAGGTGTTCTTCAAGGGGTCGTGGTGTATCAGCTGGTCTTCAGCAGGTCCTGGTCCTGGTCTTTCAGGTGGTCCTGAGGTTCTGAAACAGATCACAGGTTTAGTTCTACAGGTGATCTTGGTTCTGGTTCTGATACAGTGGTCTGGTCCAGTCTGAGCTGTACTGAGATGCTTCAGGTGTGCTGTGCGAGCCAGCAGCCTCAGGTGAGTTCAGGTAATTTGGAACGCAGAGCAGCCATCTGTCAGGACTGATCAGCAAATCAGAGACTATCTACCTGTGTGAGTCATCACACCACAGCGAGTCTGATCCAAACCACAGCAGCCCAGACCTGGACCAGGACCTGGACTCCTCCTTCAGGTGAGTCACTGCAGGTTCAGTCAGGTACTAAATCTTTTCAGGGTGAAATTCAGAGATCTTCAGACTAATTATTTAAATCAAATTAAAGTTTTTAAACATTCAAACGAAATAAATAAAATAATTAGTTCATTTCAGATGTGATGCCGATAATCATTGTTAATCAATGAAGTAACGTTTCTATAATCGTAGATGAACTCTGACCTCATCGTGACTTCCTGTTAGTCAGTTTTACTGATTGCCGGCGGTCAGAAACATCGAGCGTCAGAGACGCACAGATGGAAACTCAGTCATCGTGAACGCGACCACGAAGTTAAGTTTCATTTCAGAGCAGTGCGGGAATAAATGTTAAGTAAAGCTTCAACACGTCTGACAGTTAATGAAACTCAGTAAGTTTCAACATTAATGACACAACTCAGAGTGAAAGCAGCGAGTCCAACACTGTCGAACCAGAACTCCAGTTTGGTTTGGGAGCTGCGTGCTGGTGCTGATTCACACTCACAAACATTTCCACCTGTACTGTGTCACTTGATGTTTCTGACCGCTGTGGAGCGTCGATACGTGGAAATCCTGTTACGTTATTCTAACGGTGACTCATCAAGCTTCGTAACTAACATCAAGTTAATGTATCGTTTCATTATGAAATAATCCAAATTAAACTGTTTCATCTCAAATGTGACAGTTTGATGCTGTTATATGTTAAACATTACAAAACAGAAAGTTCAGACCGAGTAATCTGATTGGACAAGAATTGTTCATAAGTGCTGATATGTGGAATAACCGAATAGACACTTTACAGCTGTTCTAATATTAACATTACATTAACGTTACATTAATGTTGCATTAATGTTTGTCATCTGTTAGATTGAACCAAAGACAAACATTTTTCTACACATAGTTTCAAAAACATTTTCTGCTGTTAGAAACTGAATATGATCAGCTGATAATAAATCTGATCTGTCACCGTCAGTAATCAGTACACAACCAGTAACTAACATTCAGGCAGCGTTCAGACAACCTTATCATACTGAAGAGTTACCTAGTGTTTCTGTAGCATTGACAGAACGTTCCAAAATAAACATATTATCAGTTTGAAGTAAACTAAAGCTCCCTGCGCTGTCCCTTTAAGAAATATGACACCTGAATAATTCATTACGTGGCCGTAAAAACACAAGATAAATTACATCACATGTCCATTGACTGACTGTCAGTTCAGCATCAATATAATCCACAAATATAAACTGCGTTTATATAATCCTTAAAGATTAGCTGTGTTCATATAATCCACAAATATAAACTGTGTTTATATAATCTATAAAGATAGACTGTGTTTATATAATCTATAAAGATAAACTGTGTTTATATAATCTATAAACTGTTTATATAATCCACAAAGATAAACTGCGTTTATATAATCTATAATGATAAACTCTGTTTATATAATCTATAAAGATAAACTGTTTATAATCCATAAAGATAAACTGTGTTTATACAATCCACAAAGATACTGTTTATATAATGTATACAGATAAATTGTGTTTATATAATCTATTCAGATAAACTGCGTTTACATAATCTATACAGATAAACTGTGTTTATATAATCGTTGTTTGTTAGTGGAGTTACATTAAAGATTTTTCCAAGAAGTCCAAGCTGATTGGTCGATCTAATGTGACTGAAAACACTTGATTCAAATGTTTCCCATTTGACGGCACACTGACCTTCAGTTAGCATTTCATTTGATCAAGAAAAACACACTCTGAGGTGTAAAGGACGACAAGCTGCTGGCTCGTCTTGATCCATAAACTACACGAGCACAGCGGCCGGTCCAGAGTCTGAAGTTAGAAGAAAACATTAAAATAAGATGAACTCACGGTCAGTGTAAGTCTGGAGGTCCTGGTCTTTGTTGATCTGGTTCCTTGGCTGGTGGTTGTGTTGTGTTGTGTTGTGGTTCTGATGAGCGTCTCTGTCATCTTGTGGTTTAAATAATGCTTCATCCTGGAATGGTGAGAAACTGAAACTCTGATGTCTTCAAAGCAAAATCAAAGTAAAATTCTACGAAATTTGGAAATTTCCCCCCTCACCCATCTCACCCCAACCCAACCCAACCCAACCCGACGCCTACAGGCTGCCATCTTGCTATGACTAGCACAAAACAACACGTAGCATGCTAATATGAGAAATAAACTGGATGATGATCTTAGAAGGAAAATGACTACGTGTCTAAAAGTATATGGACACTTGTGGACATTTGTCCATTTATTCAGAAAAACTTTAAATTATAAATTAAATAATAAATTAACAAAATAAAATTAAATGATAAATTAACAAATTAAACATTTATTAAGTGGACTGTTCATTTCTCCTGAATTTCCTCGTTAACTGTCGACCTCGTTAATATGGGAATGACGAGTTTATTCATTTAGACCTGTTAAGTTTCTGTTATAATACAGCACATGGTCACTTCGGTTACCATGGTTACACTTCGCTCTCATCATTATGGTGGACTCATCCAACAGGGGAGAAACGTTGATGGGTCCAATCAAATGTTCTGTACTTGAGGCCATCATCATCGTCATCATCATGAGTTGGTGATGACAGTTTTAAATTTTCCAACTGTTCATTAGTGAGATTTTCATTTCATTAATCATTTTAGGGACAAATGAACAACATTAACATTTAATAACATTTAACATTTTTGGACAGACGGATGTTTGATGGTTACATGAATGTTTCCATGTTGCCATGGTTTTGGTGTTTTGTACTTTTTTCATGTTTTCTTCATCCATTTTGTGTAAACATGGACTTGAAATATGAAGGTCAGTGATTTCTCTTTTTTCTGTCATACTTCATGATACATCTGATGACATTCAAAAATAGCCACGGCTCACTTCTTAGTGCTAGGTAGTGTTAGCATAGTCTCTGTGGAAAGACTGGTGATCCCTGCTGAAGTGAGGAGAAGGACTCGGGGATGCAGAGCTGGATTTAAGTGCCAGGAGCAGAAAAGATAATATAGACCATGAGTACAGTCTGTTACCATGGTGAACAGAAGATATCTCCACAGTAAGATAGAGGAGCTGACAGTGCTACCCAGGCTACAGAGGAAGGATGGAGAGTGTAGCATCACAGAGATGTTCACAGAGGCTTTCAATATGTGAGAGACAGACAGCTAAAGACAGACACACAGCAAAGGAAATGTCCACAGACCAGAGTCAGTACTCAACTTTTTGTACACGTGGAGCAACTCTACCACCAGAACACCAATATTTATTTATTTATTTATTTATGGGGATTTTATTATCGACCTCATGAGCTGCTGTAACAGGTAAAGTTTCCCAGTGTGGGATCAATAAAGTCGATCTTATCTTATTGAATTTAAGTGATTAATGATCGTCTCTATTTAAACACTTTTTTCATTTATTCAGTAATTATCCTGAAACCATCATTAATGTGTGAGCAGGACAGATGATTGACAGGACATGAAGGATGTTAAAACAGCTGACATCATCTGTGCTGACATGGAAAGACGACAAGTCAGGTTCCATTTCTTTGTGTTTTCTGTATGAATCAACGTAAAACCCACATTGAGACTTACGGAGGTTCAGGATGCGGTTCAACCCCCGAAATCTTCAGTTTACATTTACGGAGAAGAGGAGGACAGGAAGGCAGCATCGAGTCTGAGTCGGACTCAAGGCAGGAAGTCACATTTAGACAGAAAAGAAAGAAGGTTGGAGCCGTGAATCTGGAAACAGGAAGGAAGCCACGTCCCCTCGCCGAGGGTTTTTCTGAATGACTTTCTGTTTGTAGAGAAATGTGACACTGCAGACACAGAGAAGGAAAGTCCTCCTCATCCTCATCGTTCAGTTTCCACTTCACCTCAACCGCCTGGCATCCCAGCCCAGAGCCCCGCAGGCGGCCCTGAACGCCTTATCAGCCTCAGCAGCCTCAGCAGCACTGTTTCCACTGAGTTCACACCAGGCCGGCCATGAACCAGAGACATAGCATGTCCCATGATGCACCTGAGGATGTCTCATTTAAATTTAGATTTAGATTTACAATCAACTTCAGACATACCAACACACCAAACAAAGAGCTCTACTCTTCTCTCTTGGAAGAGATTTCGTAATAAAGTTGTCACAGTCATTTCATAAGAAAATATTTGATGTCATCAGTGAGTATAAACATACGAATATATAAACATATGAACATATAAACATCTAAACGTAAAAACAAATATATAAACATATAAATATATACATTATAAACTATAAATAAACTACATTTGTGTTTGATAGATTATTTTCATGTATCAATGTTTCCTGTCTGTAAATCTTAGAATCTTTCTCTGTGCATGTATTTGCGTGATGAGCAGCTCAGCTCAGTTTGCGTTGTTTTTCTTCGCAGCTGTTTCAGGTCTGCCCCCTGCTGGCCGCAGGTGAACTCTTGATGCACACCTGTTGGATATACGGGGGGCGGAGTCTCCTGCTGACAGGAAGAGACACAGCCAGGTCTAACAGTCAAAGCAGCGCGAGAGCCGCCACACCACTTCCTGTGAGAGAGCAGAGTGATCCGGACCGGCACGTGGACCTAGTCAGTGTCTGAAGTCTTTGATCCTGTCGGTCTTTACCGTCTTCGGTCCTTTTTCCGGGTCGGCTCTGGGCTCGTGCCTGACCGTGAGACGATCAATAACCAGCTCTGCGGGAGTGTGACGTCACACACCTATACGGTGTCGACAAGTGGAGGTCAGTGCGACACAGCAGAACTCAGATCAGCCGATGAGGTGGTCAGACACTCCGAACAGCGGGAGCGATGTGAAATCAGCTGTTTCCTCTGTAGTGTGGCACAGAGAGCCGCGAGGGCACACACAAATAAATACATAATCACTAAATATGTAAATTTATCAACGTCTCAAGCTCCAAACCTCTGTCTGACATCACTTCCTGTTTATCTGAAACATCTGTGACTGTGTGTGTGTGTGTAATTTGACCCTCACAGCACTCCTTACTGAATAAACTCACCACACCCTCCCTCTGTCTTTACATCCTGCTGCTCGCTGCACTTCCTCAAACTCTCACTGCGTGTGATCCACAACAGACTGAACCTGCACCAGGACTAACAAATCCTAACCAAAGTAAAGACTTGTTGCTGTGGTCTGTGTCGAGGATCAGGACCGTTCCGATTTCTGACCGTGAGATGTTGTTAAATCGCAAAGTGCTGACAGGGATCCTGCTGATCCTCCTGCTGCTTGGGTGAGTCCACCATACTACAAGTACTACAATACTACTGATAAGACAATAGTCGTACTACAGTACTACAGAAACTATTACTGTACAATACTGCTAAAACTGAAAGTACACCAACTACAAACACTACTAAAACTACAACAGTGATTGAAGTACTGCTCCTTCTCCTGCTGGAGTCCACAGTATTGATACTATAACAATACTACAGATACTTCTAATACTGCTCCAGGTACTGAGGTTCTGGTTCCACATATCTCCTGATGTATTGATGGATCTACCAGCCAATCAGCCTGCAGTGTTTGGTTTGTACAAGTTGAGGCGGAGCAGGGTGACTGAGGTTAGCTCAAAGTGGAAAAACTGGATCAACCTGTATTATTGTGGAGATTATAATGATCATTTGTTGCAGCCGCCCTTCGCTTGGCCTCCGCATGGCGAGTTTCATAGTGTTGGCGAATGTTAAATTCTTTGAGCACCGCCACTGTATCTTTAGATTAGACACACACACTGTCTCTCTCCATTGTCCCTCCACCCCAAGACCACAGACTCCTTTGAATACGTTATGGGAACCGTCCACTGATTGGTTGAAAAATAAAGTATTCTGCCTAGTAACGCTTTTCTATTTGTCAACTGCATATGGAGTCTGTCGAATATCTATTTTTCGATTGGCCTTTTACGTGGTGGCATAGAACAACAAGGAAGTGATGGACTGGGGGCCGTAGTGTGGGGACCCCTGTTTTAGACAGTCTGCAGGGACGTCACAGAGACTATGTCCAGGTTTTGGACAGTCTGCGGGGACGTCACAGAGACTACGTCCAGGTTTTGTAGTTTTCTGTGTTCAGTTTCTGTTGATCTTTAATTGTTTCTGCTTCAATCCACAGAGTGCTGTACTGCTACATCTACCTGCCCTACAGGTAACACACACACACACACACACACACACACACATACACACACACACACACACACACACACACACACACACACACACAAGTGATGATGATAACTGTGTGAGTGTGAATGGTTGTTTGTGCGTGGACTCTGAGCTGATCATGGTAGAGGACAAGGAAACTTGTGCCTTTTTCTGGTCTCTCAGCTGTGTTGTTCTTCTGGAGAACAGGACGCCTTCAGGTGATCAAGGTGTGCTCTGATATCATCAGAGACAAACTAACGTGTGTACGTGTACATGTGTTTCACAGCTTTATGTCTGTTGAGCAGGAGGAGCTAAAAGCTGATAGCAGGTTAGTAACACTCCTCTGGGTGTAGACTGAAAGGCTAATCAGCTCAGTAACTATAGTACAGTCCTGGTCTGATTGTGTGTGTGTGTGTGTGTGTGTGTGTGTGTGTGTGTGTGTGTGTGTGTGTGTGGGTGGGTGGGTGTTGCAGACATGTTGAAGTCCACTTTCAGAGTCATGAGCTCCACCTGGTGGCTCCTGACCAGTAAGTATCTTCTCTGTCGTATTACTGGACGTTCAGTATGTCGCTCTGAGTCATGACGAAGGGCGTGTCTGTTAGCATGTTAGCATTATGGTGATAATTATCATTTCCATCAGGACAAATTTAGAACAGAACCATCAGGATGTTTGTCCAGGCTAACATGATAAAACTGACTCTTTTTTTTTCTTTCAGTCTGAAGTACAACCAGCCCAGCATCATGAGCGGGTGAGTATCTCTCACTGTTGTTACTCGAGTTGCTGTTTGTGTTGTTGTTACTCGAGTTGCTGTTTGTGTTGTTGTTACTCGAGTTACTGTTGTTTGTGTTGCTGTTGTTACTCGTGTTGCTGTTTGTGGTATTGTTATTCAAGTTACTGTTGTTCGTGTTGCTGTTGTCACTTTTGTTGCTGGTTGTGTTGTTTGTTTGTTGTGTTGCTGTTGTTACTCATGAGTGTTGCTGGTTGTGTTGCTGTTTTTGTTGTTGTTACACGTGTTGCTGTTTGTGTTGTTACTTGTGTTGCTGTTACATGTGTTGGTGTTTGTGTTGTTTGTTACCCGTGTTGCTGTTGTTGCACGTTGCTGTTTGTGTTGTTGTTACTGGTATTGCTGTTGTTACTCATGTTGCTGTTTGTGTAGTTGTTGTTCCTCTGGTTGCTGTTTGTGTTGCTGTTGTTGTTGTTGTTGTTGTTGTTACTCGTGTTGCTGTTTGTGTTGTTGTTCCTCGTTATTACATCGTGGATCTCACTTTGTAAAAATATGACACACAACTTAGCCTATAATTCCCTCTTAGTACTTTAGCAACTGAAGTTAATTAACCAATACATTTCTCCATCTTAGCCATATATTTAGGATCTATAGTAGCCTGGAGGATGCCTATCTCTAGTAGAGCGCCTCAAACATGGTGTTCGTGTTACTTGCCCAATAGGACTAGGCTCACTTTCCAGTTTAGATGGATCACTGTCAGAGGTCTTCACAGGGGTTGTTGGACAGACAGATGCAGGGGACAACAGTTGTTCTGGCACCACAGTTGGTGGGTTAATCACAGCCTGGGGTGCACTGAGATCTAATTTAGGAATTCTGCTTAGCTCCCTCCTCCTGATTTGATCAACATGTCTTCTTAAAACCTGTCCATTCTCTGTGTACAGTATATGACAGTGGTCCTGTGCAGCTCTCAATGGTTCCGGGGATCCATTCGGGGCCGTATCAATAGTTCTTTGTAAAAACTAGTTTACCCTGTAATAAAACATCTGAGTTTGGTAGTCTTATCATGATGAGCTTTTTGTTTCAATTGTTTCTTAGTTTTCAATTCCAGGAGCAACAAATCAAACATAGACGTTGGCCTCCTGGACATAAGCATCTCTGCCAAGGACAAGCCTGAAACTTTAGGCTTCATAGCATAGTGAACTGACCTGGGTCTATAGAAGTCGGGAGTAGCATCAGCAGGTACTTGAATAGTGGCTTTGAATCCTCGTCATCGCAGACTGTCTAAAACCTGGACGTAGTCTCCATGACTCTGTTTTTGATTTCGGGCCAGTCTAGTTTAACGTGCTTCAAACACCATCTTCCCAACAAGTTTGGACCTCTGCCTTTTACTACTATAATAGGGAGCATCTTCTCCTGCATCTTGTAGTTAACTGTCACATTAGACTTTCTGAGCACCTTTATCCTTTGTTTATTATATGTTCTCAAGTCCAGGTGGGGTTTTTTTTGGAGGAGTATTTTTTACTTTTTTCCTTCCTTCATTTAATATAGTGAAACCACATCCAGTATCTACTTCAAACGTCACTGGTTCCCCATTCAAATTCATGCAAACCTTATAGGGTGGCTCCCTCTGCTCTCCATCCTTGCTGTGGACATGGTACAGGGAAAATGGTTATTCCTCATCACTCTCCTCTGCCATTCTTGGTGAATAATAGTGCACCTTGCACTCCTGCTTGAAGTTCCTTCCCCTTCCTTCTCTTGATCTTTTGTCCATCCTCTTTTCAGCATTGTTCTCTTTCTTATTGGGACATGCTTGTGCCAGGTGTCCAATCATTCCACACGCATGACATTTTATCTTTTTGAAACGAGAGTCTGCTGGTGAATGTTTCCCCTTGCAGCGGTAACACTCTGTCAATTTGCACATTCCCATGACTCTTGGATTCACCACTCCTCCCTCGTTACATGACATAGCATAACTTTCATTTGCAAGTCCTGCACATTTTTATTTGCAGACTCAATAGCTTGGGTAGAGACAAGGCACTTTCAAATGTGAGAGCAGTCTCCGATAGTAATCTTCTTTGAATTCTGCCATCATTTATCCCACACACCAGCCTGTTCCGTAACATTTGTGATAATGTCTCTCTATAGTTACAGGGATAATTTCTTTAATTCAGCCACATATTCAGCAACAGATACAGTAGGCTTCCTCATGCAGGAATCAAATTTAAATCTCTGGACAATTTCACTTGGCTGGGGATTAAAATGTTTTTTAAAATTGTTACCAACTGTGCAAAAGTCTGTTCTCCAGGCTTTGTGGGACTTAGAAGTTTTCTTATCAAACTGTAGCTTGCACCCACCACACTGAACAATATGCTGCTGTTATAGAGTTCTTTGCTCTTAGGCTTTGCTTCCAAACAGGGTCCCATTGCACAAAACTTGTGTTCTTTGTGTTGTTACTTGTGTTGTTGTTTGCTTTGTTGTTACTCGTGTTGCTGTTGTTTGCTTTGTTGTTACTCGTGTTTCTGTTTGTGTTACTCGTGTTGCTGTTTGTGTTGTTTGTTACTCATGTTTGTTGTGGAGAAATTGCTGAAGTCAAAGGTCAATGGTGAGGTCAGGAAGGAAGAAAGTGTTCAGGAACCTCTGATGTCTTATGCTGTATTAGTTATTGACGCTTGGCCAAGGAGAATTAGAGACACTCTCATGGTGCATCAGGAGTGCCTGAGTCAGTCTCACATTCTGCCAACTCGCGTTGGTGGACAGACTTTAAACCCCAAGATAACACCACAAATGCTATTCGCCCAGAATTAGGTAAAAGAGAATGTTTTTACCAAGGACGGTGTCATTGTCAACATATTCCAGTCTGGAGACACAAATGTCTGTTTATGCAGATTGCAATGTCAATGGCAACCTATCTATTATGTCTAAGCATGTACCACTAGATTTCTTCGATCCTGGCCACCACAGTGTTGAGATAGGATGGCACCTACTGTTGCCAGTCAAAGTCAAACAACTAATACTGCCGAGGACCTCAAGGCCCACACGTGACTTTGTGTAACCCTGTGTAATGTGTCTGTATGTTTGTGCTTTTATTATATTCCATTTAAAAGTATATATGTGTCACTCAGACCACTACAAGAATAGAAAATTCCATAACAATGTTACTGTTGTTTGTGTTGTCATTCCTCGTGTTTCTGTTTGTGTTGTTGTTACGTGTGTTGCTGTTGTCATTCGTGTTTCTGTTTGTGTTGTTGTTACTAGTGTTGCTGTGGTGTTGGTGTCGCGTGGTGTTTATTTATTTTTTGTAGTGTTTGTTAATGGTGTCCTCTTGTCTTTAATCCTAGTCGTAATGATGTGGTGACGGTGACGCCCTGGTTGGCTCCGGTCGTCTGGGAGGGAACCTTTAACCCAGTTCTACTTGACAGCATCTACAAACTGCAGAACATCACAGTCGCAGCTACGGTGTTTGCTGTTGGAAAGTAAGTATGAAGTTATAATGCTGTGTGTTTCATACCACTCTGAACGCAGCATTTCAGTTTGACCTTTGACCTGAAGGTGACCTGTGTGACCTTCTGGACAGGTATGTCATGTTCCTGAAGGACTTCCTGGAGACAGCAGAGCAGCACTTCTTCGTTGGTTTTAAGGTGCACATGTACGTGTTCACCGACCAGCCAGATGGCGTGCCCCAAATCAAAATGGCTGCCGACAGACAGGTAAACAGATCCTAAACGAAGCAGGTGTGTTCACGCCAACCTCAGCTCTTTGTCTGTCTTTGCTTTGCTCAATGCTCCTCTTCCTCATCCCTGCCCAGCTGACAGTGCTACCGGTGCCCAGCTCGAAGCGTTGGCAGGAGATCTCTGCTCGGAGGATGGAGCTGATCCAGAAGCTAATCGAGGAGAAGCTTCGTAACAACAGCGACTACATCTTCTGTCTGGACGTTGACTCTAAGTTCCACGGACGCTGGGGGACCGAGTCGCTGGGCGGACTCGTTGCTGTGATTCATCCAGGTCAGTAGATGCTGCCACCTTCTGGTGTCATACCAAAAATGATCGATAAAAGCTTTATCCACAAAACAAAGATTGGGACTTTAACATGTGCTCAGGGGTCCAGACGTTTTCTCAGCAAATCTGAGAAAATTATCCAGGTGATGTTTGTTACAATGTGGACAGCTGTGTGTCTGCAGGTTACTACAGAGACAACCGCAGCAAGTTCCCTTATGAGCGGAGGCCCGAGTCCAGAGCCTACATCGCTACTGGGGAGGGCGACTTCTACTACTGTGGGGGGGCATTTGGAGGCCTCCTGCAGGAAGTCCACCAGCTCGCCAAAACCTGCCGCGCTAACTTCGAGGCTGACGCCAAAGAAGGCACCGAGGCTGCCTGGCAGGAGGAGAGTCACCTGAACAGGTAGGCAGAGTCACCTGAACAGGTAGGCAGAGTCACCTGAACAGGTAGGCAGAGTCAACCTGAACAGGAGTTATTGTGTCCTCATGATGTATGTCGTCCCTGTGTTCAGGTACATGTGGATCAACAAGCCCAGTAAGGTGCTGTCACCTGAGTACCTGTGGCAAGACTTCAAAGCCAGAAACCCGGAGGTTCACATCATCAGGTTCTCTGGAGTTGTCAAGAACTATGCTGATATTCGACCCAATGTATGAGAGGACCGGGCTGAACCAGACTGGACTGCAATTGACTGGTGGAGTTGTCATGGTTCGAAGGGTTTAGAGATGCCTGGCTGACCCTCTGCACACCTCTGGAATGGTTCACACCTGTTCCCCACAATTCACCTCTTCAATCACAGAGTCATACATTAAACCTGATCCGTCCCCCTTCTGGACTCAGGACCTTTTGCACTACTGAGTGTGTGCAGTTTCTGTTCTTAGTTTAAATGACACTTTGAACACACTTTGAAACTCAGGTAACTGACGCTCAGCACTGTGCTTGAACACATCATTTCTCTACATGTGTGCTTAAAACAACATGCTATGAACAGTTGAACAGGAGGTGCTCATTCTGAACAAAGGGAGTTATGCTAATGTCACCTAGCTACACTAACTCTCGTCACCTGTTAATTAGTGATCGTTAGCTGTGCTGCTTTCTGACATTTCCTGTCTTCACTGTCTTCTTTGGTGTTTGTGGTTTCATGATGCTTTGATTAATTCATCATTTGTGATTGTTTATTATTGACTTTGTATGTAATGTCTGACGTTTGTCTAATGTTTGTCTGTTTGTCTGACATTTGTCTGACATTTGTCTGACAATTTGTCTAATGTTTGTCTGGCATTTGACGTTTGTCTTTCCAGATTTAGACTTATGAAACTGTTACGTGGAGCTGAACAGATCCACCTGCTGGTTCAAATGATGAAGTGAAATAAAAGAAATTATTTTTAATAAAAATATTTTTCTCAATAAAAGAAAAAATATTAAACACAATTAAATCTGATCTTTGATTCATCGACCAAAGCTTCTGTAACTGTGACGGCCATCCCGCATCCTCCAGATCATCATGAAGTTACTGTTGATTGTTAATCAGAACTTAACATGTCATGGTCAGAGCACACAGGGAGATCATCTAACATGGATCTTTTTGTAGTCCATCAAATTACTTAATAACATCCTCTGTCACATCATGATGTAGTCTGAGGGTGTGGTTGAATATTCAATTTTGCTCACTGAAGTATTAACGTGTCCGCCATGATAACAGCTGTTTGAATCCTCTAACTGTTAGGAAAGGAGATTCAATGCTTCCTTTATCTCCTTTAGCATAGGATACACCGGAGCATCCTTTAGGAAAGGAAAGGAGGTAATGCTGTCCCACAATTCCTTGTGACAGAAAATCAGCGCACCATTCATTCATTCACAACCAGACATTAAAAAACATCCGTGTATTTAAACAGTGTGATGCCTCCTGCTGCAGCAGAGAGCGTGTGAATATGTGAACTTACATGTTGATGTGATATAAAACTTTGATCATGAAGTGTCTGTTGTTGACTGTGGAGCTGCATTCACACAGAGTGCAAACTGTAACTGTGACATCCAGCGTCCTGTAGATCATCATGATATTACCATTGCTGATTAATCATATATTTTTGCCATAACTTGCTAATATGTTTCTATATGAGTGGACAGGAGGGTGAGCAACCATACCAGCGTAACAAACACTTCATCTGACTTCTGTGACAGGTGGACAATATTCATTTATTTTTTAAATTCTGACATTAATAATGAAATCACTGGGTTGTCCACATTTAGATTTCCTGCATGAAACAACACGGTCAGAGCGCACAGGGAGTATCTCGAAAGTATCTCAGATGAGCGTTTTGTAGTCCATCTTCTGGACTTTACCACAGATCACATCAATAACATTCACCGTCACATCATGATGTAGTCTAGTGTAAGAGCAGTCTGATTCTCTGAACACCGTGGCCATCTTCTCCTAACTCCTTATCACCTCTCCTTCACACCTTTCCTCTGGACACTCAACATCCAGGCTCAAGGACAACTGTTTAGGAAAATCACAGGAGGTCATTTTTCACACCCAATGTATGGAAGTTTTCATCAGATCAGGTGTGTGTTGCCATGTAACATGAAGCTTTCTGATTGGCCATAACAGGAAGTTTTCATGGACTTGTTGAATCAAGCACAGAGACACATGATGCGTTCAAGAGCAGCGTGAACAAGAGAACTCTTTAATCAGATTGTCTTTGAAGAGAACAGTTGTCTCTGGCTATTGTTAGTGTGACATCAGATAATGTTCGTTCGTTCGTTCATTCGTCTTCTCCCACTTATCCGAGGTCAGGTCGTGGGGGCAGCAGCTTCAGCAGGGAAATCCAGACTTCCCTCTCCCCGGCCACTTAGTCCAGCTCTTCCAGGGGAGCCCCAAAGCATTCCCAGGCCAGCCGAGAGACATAGTCCCTCCAGTGTGTCCTGGGTCTTCCCCGGGGCCGCCTCCCGGAGGGACGTGCCCGGAACACCTCACCAGGGAGGCATCCAGGAGGCATTCTCACTAAATGCCCGAGACACCTCAACTGGCTCCTCTCGATGCGGAGGAGCAGCGCTTCTACCCTGAGCTCCCCGCAGATGGCTGAGCTTCTCATCCTATCTCTAAGGGAGAGCCCAGCCACTCTGCAAAGGAAGCTCATTTCGGCTGCTTGTATTCGTGATCTCATTCTTTCGCTCACTACCCAAAGCTCGTGACCATAGGTGAGGGTAGGAACGTAGATTGACTGGTAAATCGAGAGCTTTGCCTTTTGGCTCAGCTCCTTCTTCACCACGGTGGACTGGCGCACGAGTCCGCATCACTGCAGAAGCTGCACCAACCGCCCGTCTCCCACTCCATCCTTCCCTCGCTCATGAACAAGTCCCCAAGATACTTGAACTCCTCCACTTGAGGCACGATCTCGCCCCCAACCCAGAGGCTGCACTCCACCCTTTTCCGGCTGAGAACTATGGCCTCAGATTTGGAGGTGCTGATTCTCATCCCAGCCGCTTCACATTCGGCTGCAAACCACTCCAGAGAGAGCTGGAGGTTACGCTCCGATGAAGCCAACAAGACCAGATCATCTGCAAACAGAATCTGTGACAAATGGCAGCCCTGGCAGAGTCCAACTCCCACCAGAAACAAGTCCGACTTACTGCCGGCAATGTGGACCAAGCTCTGACACCGGGAGTACAGGGGCTAGATGGCCCATATTAGTGGGTCCGGAACCCCATACTCCCAGAGCATCCCCCACAGGGCTCCCCTAGGGACATAGTGGAATGCCTTCTCCAAGTCCACAAAGCACATGTAGACTGGTTGAGCAAACTCCCATGCACCCTCCAGGACCGTGCTAAGGGTATAGAGCTGGTCCACAGTTCCACGACCAGGACCAAAACCACACTGCTCCTCCTGAATCTGAGGTTCGACAATCTTGCGGACCCTCCTCTCCAGGACCCCCGAAAAGACCTTCCCGGGGAGGCTGAGGAGTGTGATCCCCCTATAGTTGGAGAACACCCTCCGGTCCCCCTTTTTGAAGAGGGGAACCACCACCCCGGTCTGCCAGTCCAGAGGCACTGTCCCCGATGTCCACGCGATGTTGCAGAGACGTGTTAACCAAGACAGCACCACAACATCCAGAGCCTTGAGGAATTCTGGGTGGACCTCATCCAAGCCCCCGAGGAGCTTTTTGACTACCTCGGCGATCTCAGCCCCAGAGATAGGCGAGCCCACCACGGGGTCCCCGGACTCTGCTTCCTCAGTGGAAGACGTGCTGGTGGGATTGAGGAGGTCTTTGAAGTATTCTCTCCACTGACCCAAGACGTCCCCAGTCGAGCAGCACCCCGTCCCCACTGAGCACAGTGTTGACAGTGCACTGCTGCTTCCACCGCCTGAGTCACCGGATGGTGGTCCAGAACCTCCTTGAAGGCAGCGCTCTGCATGGCACGTCGATACCCGTCAGCTGCTTCAGGATTCCCACAGGCCAAAAAGGTTCTGTAGGACTCCTTCTTCAGCCTCACCGCCACATCCTCCCCCACCATCGGAGCCAACTCACCACCAGGTGGTGATCAGTTGACAGCTCCACCCCTCTCTTCACCCAAGTGTCCAAAACATGTGGCCCAAGTCCGACAACACGACCACAAAGTCGATCATCGAACTGCAGCCAAGGGGGTCCTGGTGCCAAGTGCACATATGGACACCCTTATGTTTGGAACATGGTGTTCATTATGTAAAAATAACCATGACTCACCACTGCCAAACATGACCAACCACTACCCACCACTGCACAACACAACCAACCACTACCCACTACTGCCCAACAGGACTCACCACTACCCACCACTGCCCAACATGACCAACCACTACCCACCACTGCCCAACAGGACCCACCATGACCCACCACAATCCACCACTGCCCAACACGACCAACCACTACCCACCACAGCCAAACATAACCCACCACTGCCCAACACGACCAACCACTACCCACCACAACCAACCACTACCCACCACTGCCCAACACAACCAACCATGACCCACCACGACCAACCACTACCCACACGAACCCACCCTGACCCACTACAACCTACCACTGGTTCTGCATGAGGTTTTTCCAAGTTGTCTTGCTCCTGGTGTGAGTTGTTGGGTGGGTCTGGACCTGCTCCTGAATGTTTGATTTGATTTGATTTGAAGATTTTTAAATTAAACTGAAGAACAGAAACTTTATTGATCCCTCGAGGAGAAATTATTTTTCCAGTTGGTACCTTGCTCCAAGGCACCTCAGCAGTGCTCAGGAGGTGAATGCCCCCATAAGGATTTATAAACACAGTCTGTCTATCTGTCTAATCTTCATGTGTTTTAAGGGAAGTCGTCACAAAGACAGGAAGCTGAAATCTGTGTGTGTGTGTGTGTGTGTGTGTGTGTGTGTGTGTGTGTGTGTAGGTCAAATACTGACTTACACACAAAAACAGGAGTGTGTGTGCAGATAGAGAGACAAAACATTATGACCTCTGTGTGTGTGTGTGTGTGTGTGTATGTGTGTGTGTGTGGGCGGGTTAACAGACATGATTTCATTTCAGGGTGGGTGAGCGACTGAAGAAAGAGAGAGAGAGAGAGAGAGGAGGCTCAGTGGCAAGCAGACGGAGGAGAAGTCAGATGTTTATCTGCAGAAGAAGAAACAAGGTTTGAATTCCTTCTGCTTTTCTTTAAATGAAGCTTTGATCATTTAATCAGTAATGCAGGGAGTAATCGAGTACTGTGATGTGATGTTTTAATCTTTAAATGTTACATCAACGTCTTGAGTATTTCCTCAAGTTTTTCCCCCACTCTTAATGTTTTAATGTTTTTAATGTTTTAATGTTTTTGATGTGTCCAGTTTGAAGATTACAGTGAAGTCTGATCCATTCACAGACTTACAGTATTGTTAGCAGCCGAGCTGGTGAACAGGAGACATGACCCTGAACAACTCTTTTAAATTCAAAATGTTCAGTCAGATTTATGTTTATGTTTTTTGATCAGATGTCTTCAATACTAAAAATTAAGTTTGAATATTTTCACATCATCACAGTTTAACAACAGGTTCTTGGTTCTTCTTTACTGAGACAGAACCAGTTTAATGGGTTTATTTCATCTGTTGAGTGAACATCTGAAGGTTGAACATGGAGAGTTTTTCTTTCTCAAACTGTCCAACAGTCATTATGGTATGAATGAAACATTTAACCAATCCACCATGATGTCACCCAAACCTTCAGTTTGACATCTTGTTCTTCTGATGCCATAATGAACACTTACTTTAATTCTTTGTTTTAAGTCTTTGGTGGGAAAACCTCAGCTGTCATTTTTTGTCCTTCAGATTCTTTTAATGTCACATTGTTTTGGTTTTCAATCATCAGAGCAGAAATGAAACCCATTAAGACTCAGTCAGGCTCAACAGTGCAAAACGGTGTCGTCTGCAGAAAAGAGAACATTAACTGATCTGGTCATACTGTAATTGGTCATACCCCGAATGGTCGTGCTGTGATTGGTCATGTGATGACCCTCACACAGCACTCAGCAGGTCATGTGACTTCATCAAATCATCAATAAACACTCACCATCACGTTTTGTGTCACCTGTACAGCTACTGTTTTATCTGACATGTTGTTGTCTTTTTAGGTGTGCATCTCCATGGCGACAGGTGTGTGCATGTTGCTGAGCATGTGGGTCGGTGTGTGCATGGCGTTGAACCTCGACACGTCGTTCCCGCTGCTAAAGACGGGTGGAGATGGAAGTCTGTTTGGACTGTCTGTTGCTCTGCACCAAGACCTGAAGACAGACAGCTACCTGTGAGTACACACCTGTGTGTGGTGTGTGTGTGTGTGTGTGTGTGTGTGTGTGTGTGTGTGTATACAACATACCACTCTGTGATTGGCTGGCAGATCGAACAAGGACGTTTTTGAGTCTCTTAACATTAAAGATGATTTATGTCATGAAGGTGTTATCAGAGGACAAACATGTGACACTGTAACCATAGAAATGATCAGCATGGTCACCATCGACCCATCTTCACTGGGCAGTCCTCAGTTGTTCATTGACATTTGTTGATTTGAACAGCATTGGACAGAAGGATTTCTTCTTCTCCTGGTTTAACACACAGTGTGTGACCATCGGGTTATTACAGAGAGCCAAAGTCCTGACATCACTTCCAGCAACCATCTGTCATTCAGTGTTTCTTTCATTGTCTTTGTGAACAAATGAGACAAGTTCCTGAAGTTTACAGCAGAAAACCAGAAAAAGATGTTTACTCTGTGGGCATAGAAAAAACAACTCAAGAAAAAGAAAAGAAAAGCTACAACTACAGCTCTGATAAACATCCTGAAGGACTCATGGAGCATCTCAGAGACCTGTCTCGTCCACGCCATATGTGTGCTGCAGTGTGATGATGTGGATCATGAGGAGTTTGAATAACTCACCGCATTACACCGGAGGAATTCAGGTCAGGTCGATGCCCTGCAGTGTTAATAATGTCTCTGATTTGCCTGGAGTCTGAAAACATGAGCTATAACATTAAGGGAGTTCCAGGGTTATTAAGGAAGGTGTGCTCTTGACAAAGTTCTGGATGTATTTGAAGAGAGTATTTAGACCTCTCTCAAAAATTCCAGGAGTTCTTGGGCTCGTTGGAGAATCAGTGAATAGATTACAGGAGTCTGTAGGAGAGCAGATTCCAGGAATCTCTGAGGGGTTTCTGTGCAGCCTTGATGTGGACTCGTAACGTCTCCTGTCAGTACAGACTGGTAGACTACATGTATGTGATGCTGACAGGTCACATGAATTCAGGGACACATAATTTAAGGGTCCGACAGTGTAAATAGTTTTGAAGCTACAGGAAGTAAAGGTGTTGCCATTGAAACAGTGAGTCAGCCATGGGCTGCAACATGAGCCATGTCCACACGTCAGCTGAGTTAGCAGCTAGTAGAGTTAGCAGTTAGCTGACTTAGCATTTAGCTGCTCCTGTCTTCCATCATGTGGTCTGAGTGTAGAGGTCAGTCAGAGGTCACCTAGCTGTCGCTCTCCAGTCCCCATGACAACCATCTTTATGGTCTCTAATTGGATTGACTGCTAATGGACCACACACACACAGTACAGGGGTTAGCAGGTCAGTGTGCCCTCATCACATCAGATGTGTCTGATCAATAATCACAAGCAGCTTTCAGGCACTGATCCCTCACACACTTAGCTACCACGCTAACATACAAGTACAGTACCAGGAAACAATCACCCAGCAAGGTCAGTTTTTGATTGGTCAGTTTCTGGGTGAACACACAGACGAGTCGATGTGTTTCAGTTTTCAGTCAGATGACGTCCTGACGGAGACCAAAAGTAATGAAAGTCTTGTGTGTATGTGTGTGTGTGTGAGTGTGTGTGTGTCCTGGACGTCCTTCAGACTCAGACATCTCTTCATTTATTCCGGGAACATAACGTCATTATTTTAACGAAACACTGTGGTCATTCAAGGCATTTAAAGGTGTCCTTGAAGGAATTTCCAGATGCTTTAGAAGTCTTCTGCAGACTAAACGTCTTTGAAGTAACAGAGTCTCACCTGTCTCATCGACAGGCTATTGGTCGGAGCACCCAGGGAGAAGGCAGAGCCTAATGTTCCAGCCAATCGAACAGGAGGAGTGTACAGCTGCCCAATCACTGCCGACCAATCAGACTGCAGCAGGTTGAAGCTGATAGACCCAGGTGAGACTCACCTTTGTATGAAGTGTGTGATATCATGAGGTGTGTATGAATATCATGTGACCACAGCCTGACAGTCAGAGTTCAGGGCTCTCTGCTCCATTGGCCCCTGATATTATCTCTGTCCTGGTGCATTATGGGTAGTCCATCCCTCACTGAGGAATGACAGCTGCTGTCTGTTTTATCACAACAGACGCCGTAAAGCTCTGTCCTGAGTGGGCCATAATCAGTGGTCACCACAGCGACAACCAGTCTGCAGAGAGATAAATCATTTCAGACGTCCAGTCGAAGATTCACCTTCACATGGTGGAAACAAGGAAGACAAACGTTCAAACAACGTCTGAATGACGAGGTTTAAACGTTAAAATGTCTGAATGACAAGGTTTAAACGTTAAAACGTCTGAATGACAAAGTTTAAACGGTAAGACCAAGTCTGAATGATGAGGTTTAAACGTTAAAAAGTCTGAATGATGAGGTTTATACAATCAAACAACATCTGACTGATGAAGTTTAAACGTTAAAAAGTCTGAATGACGAGGTTTAAATGTTAAAACGTCTGAATGATGAAGTTTACACATTAAAACAATGTCTGAATGACAAGGTTTAAACGTTAAAACAACGTCTGAATAACAAGGTTTAGGTCAGGTAACTGTGGAGGTTAGGTTGTGTTTCAGGTCAGGTGATTGTGGAGGTTATTCCCTCTAAATCTGTCTTAAAGCTCATCATTCAGGAACTGCAGACATCCATCTGCAGCTAGATGTCTGACTTCTTGTTGGGGTGGTGGTCTCAGGTGAGAATTGGTAGCCACACCTCCTCCTCGCTGATTCTCAACACACAGGGTTGTGTGCTCAGCACCCTCCTGTACTTCTTGTTCACCTACGACTGTGCTGCCAAGCACAGCTCCAACATCATCTTCAAGTTTTCTGATGACACGACCATCCTGGGCCTCATCACAGGCATCGATGAGAGCCTACAGAAAGGAGGTGAAGACACTAACCAACTGGTGTCAGAACAACAACGTCTCTCTGAATGTCAGCAAAACTACAGAGATGATTGTAGACTTCAGGAGATAGCAGCAGCTCTTCTTTCTGGGGAGACTGGGGAAGTGATCACCAGCAGCATAGAACATCACCGGCAACAGACTCCCTGCCATAAAGGACATTTTCCATCAACAGTACCTGAGGAAGGAACACAGAATGCACCATCAAACTGAAGAACAGTTTGTACTATCAGGCCATCAGACTTTTGAACACATAACAGGACTACGTGCAAAATATACAATCCAGCAACATGCCACTGTACCAGCAATACTTTGTAAAATTGTGGTTTCTTCTCATAGTCTCCTCACATTAAGACACTGAACATATCAGAGCATTTTATATAGCATTAATAGCACCACCATGTGGTGGTTATTGATTGGTTATTGATGTTTTCACTAATAACTCATGAACTAACCTAAGAAATCTTAGCTCAGAGTTGGTGTGGATCTTCAGACTCTGTCAGAACTAACAGTCACTCACCTGCTCCCCTCTTACAGACCTGAACCTGTCTGAGGACCTGATTGAGGACATGTGGTTGGGCGTCTCCGTAGCCAGTCAGGGCCGACCTGGGGGAAGGATCCTGGTGAGTGGGTCTGTGCACTCATTGTCTGATCAAATGTGCACTATTTTAACCACATTATCTCAGTAAATAACTTAACTAACTAACTAACTAACTAACCTTAACTTTTGTAACTTAACTAACTGACTAACTAACATAACTAACTAATGTAACTTAACTAACTAATGTAACTTAACTAACTAACTAATGTAGCTTAACTAACTAATTAGGCTTAACTAACTAATTAACAGAAACTTAACTAACATAACTTAATTAATGTAACTTAACTAACGTAACTAACTTATGTACCTTAACTAACTAACGTAACTTAGCTAACTAATCAACGTACCTTAACTAAAGTAACTTAACTAATAACTTAATAACGTAACTTAATTAACTTAATTTAACTAATGTAACTTAATTAGTAAACAAACAAACGTACCTTAACTAACTAACCAGTGTAACTAACGTAACTTAAAGGAGCAGCGTGTAGGATTCGCTGTTTGCTAGATTCTGATTTCTGATTGCATTGAATTCATCACTGCGCTTCGGAGAAGATACGGTGGCTCACGAGACAAATTAGTTTTTCACAACAATGTGTACCTGAAGGCTAGAGTTAGCAAGCTGGTCCGCATGCTAATAAAAGCTAGCGATGTAAAGTTACTAAACTAATATATTATTAGTCTAGTTATTAGTTTAGTCTGATAGTGAGACAGCGTTAGCAAGTTTTTCTTTCCGCTGGCACTCAGAAAACTGAAAAATAAACTGCCAATGAAGAGGCGGGTCAGGGCCAGGTGAGTGGGGATAAGCCACCGGGGAGACCCGGGGGAGGAGGCGCTGCAAAGTGGCCAGGTGAAGAGATCAGCCACCAGGGACGCAGCGACACCAGAGCAGTAGGAGGAGGGAGAGGCCTAATGGGCTGAAGAGCAGTGACGGAGGTATGTTTCTAAACTTTATGTAAAGTTATTATAATCTGACTATATTTTACATAGCAGCTCCATGCTTTGTCATGGTAAGTTTGCAGTTTGATGTGTTGCCATGGTTACACTTTGATTGACATCATTGTTAGCAGAAAGCTGATCTCCGTAATGTTAATGCATCATGTCTGACCAAACAGTGAAGCGTGTGTGAAGTGTAGTTTACATAAATCCTGCAGCAGTTCCATATTTATCACTGACACAGGAAAATATTATTATAAAATATTAAAAAAGCTTTCAAACAACAGCTTTCATTTTTATGAGCAGTAACTGAGGTGTGTATGTATAAACTTATTGTATTGTTATTATATTCTGACCTGATCTGCATCAGTGCAGCTCTGGGGTTAAATATCAAATATTACTGTATCATGCTGTAAAGTGACATTGCTTGGGAAATGCTACAAAATGATGATATAATTATTAGACATCAACACATTTTTTTAGACATGCTGATCAAACGCTGATCAGCCTACAAACTAATCTGTGGTATCACATTTCCAACATAATGTCATGACACTCATAAATCCTCATATTTGTTTCTGTGTTTTTGTCTTCAGAGACTTGAAGAAATGAACCTGGAGGAGCACAGTGAGCATGACCCAGCTGCTGGAGGGGCAGACAGGGCCTCTGATGCACCAGCACAGATGTTATATACACACACACATTTAGTCTAGAATTATAATGTTGAAATATGTTGGTGTTCAAGAACAGTCATTAATAAAACATTATCAACAGATGTATGTGCTGTTTTTTCTTCAATGATATACATATGAACATGTACTTCCAGCATCATGTTACCACATATATTTATATGTATATTTACATAGCAGGGCAGTTGCAGCCTAATTTACAAGTTCACCCAAGCAGCTGATGTGAAAAACAACAAGACTTTGTAGATATATTTCTTCTTTTGACATCGCTGGCTGTCCATTTCAGTCTGAACGTAGAATGAGAATTGCTGGCCACGATCATATAAACAACTTTTTGAGCAGTAAAAACTGTGAGTGTATCGCGGTGCTGCAGCTCTTTCATTCTATGATCTGACAGACATGGGCACCATGATTCAGAGATGTATTGTTGAAAGAAGCCTGGTGAACTTCTGCGTGGATCTTTACAAATCAGCAGCTGCAGGAAATTGGTCCTGTTGAAGACAGTGACATCACGCATAAAGTTCATTTGCTTTATTGTAGTTCTCAACAGTTCTTTGAACATAAAGCCATTTTACTGTGTGTGTGTGTGTGTGTGTGTGTATGCTGGTATTCAGGGCACCACACCGAGCCCTCTGCGGTCATCTGTTTTTCAGGTTTCAGGATGTACACACTGTATCTTCTCACATCTCTCCTGTACAGCCTTATGAAACTAATTACACAAATTTCAATCATTGATTATCAGTTACTCATTATACCTTATAACCTAAACTGCATGTGTAAAGAATACATCAGACTGATTATAAAAAGATTTGTGTGACAGTTCTGTAAATGGGAACATGTCAGCTGATCAAAGTGAACTGTTTGTAGTTTAGTTTTTAGTTAGTATGTATTGAACTCACTGACAGTATAAATATATATGTATATATATTATAAACTTATTGTAACATTACTGTTTCTGACCATGTCAGAGTAGTGTAGCAGCTCTGTACTTCACATTACAATGTTACTGTAACGTTACTCTGTAGTTTATATTTATTTATATTTGTCGATCAA
This sequence comes from Protonibea diacanthus, assembly GCA_028641955.1. NCBI lineage: Eukaryota > Metazoa > Chordata > Actinopteri > Sciaenidae > Protonibea > Protonibea diacanthus. Next base: position 109,944 of record CM053994.1, read on the forward strand.
GCAACTAGTAAAGACGTCTGTCTCCTCCTCTACGTCACATCCGCCTTCTTCTGCTACTTTGGCAAAGTAGCTGCAAATCGCGATAGCGCCACCTTTTGTCCATTCTAGGCTACTGTTATCAATATGACAGTGCGAGATGGTGGCCTCCGTGTAGGTTCGACCCACGTTATATGTACATAAAAAGGCAAAATCTAAAGAAATAAAAACATAACAACTCGTTTCATGATGTGACTATATAGAAGAAACAACATAGTTATATATTTTTTATTCCATTTCTGTTAATAAATAACCATAAATATTGCACACTGGTCCTTTAACTAACTAACTAACCTTAACTAACGTAACTTAACTAATGTACCTTAACTAACGTAACTTAACTAACTAACTAACATAACTTGGCTAACTTACTAACCTTAACTAACTTTACTTGACTAACTTTTACCTAGCTAACTTTCTCTCATCCCTCTGTCCAGGCATGTGGTCATCGCTTTGTTAAACTTTATGGAGCATTCAAGCTCAGACACATGATTGGCCGCTGTTATCTCCGTGGAAACGACCTTCAGTACGATGACACAGACATGCACTGGCAGAACCCAGACCAGCCCTGCAGGTAGGTCACATGTCACAGGTCACATGATACAGGTCACATGACGTGTCCTGCCAGTAAACATGCGTGTGTGTGTGTGTTCAGTCACCTGGGTGATGTCAGCAGCGAGGTCATGTGTAACATGGGGATTTCTGCCTCCATCACTCAGACTGAGATCATCGTTGGCTCACCTGGAAGCTATGAATGGCAAGGTGAGACTGTTTCCTGTTTCCTGTTTCACCTGAGACTGTCATCATGATCTGATGTGTGTGTGTGTGTGTGTGTGCTTGCGTGTGTGTGCGTGCAGGTAACGTGCACGTCTCATGGATGAATCCAGACGTGGTCTTTGACATTCAGAGAAGCTCCTTCCCCAACATGGAGCACAGAAACATTTATACAGGTGAGCTCTCCCTTTAAATCTCATCAACATATAAACATGACAGAACATAAAAATTATATAAATATATATTATAAAAATGTTGTGAATATGTTATAAATATATTACAGTATTTATGCCTGTGACACAAAATGGCAGCTGCACTCTGCAGAGCTAACAGAGGGGACGGGCAGTCAGGGTGGATGGTGACTATAAATATAAACATATAGACTGACTTATCATTAATATTAATATGTGTGTGTGTGTGTGTGTGTGTGTGTGTGTGTGTGTGTGTTTGTGTGCAGGATATTCGGTGACTCAGGCTCATCGTCTTCTCTCTCAGGACGTTGAAACCATTGTAACAGGTGACCAAAATCAATAAAGTCAAAGACTGATGGATGTATTGATGTATAGATGTTTTATTGATGGATGTATTAATTTACTGATTAATGTATTGGTGAATTGATGGATGTTTTGATGTATTGATGAACAGGAGCTCCTAAGGACAGTAAAGAAGATGCTCGCGGCTCTGTGCTGTTGGCAGCGAAGCAGTCTGATAAACTGATGATTCAGCAAACTCTGCGCGGTGAACAGATGGGCTCGTATTTCGGTAATGCCGTGGCAACCACTGACCTCAACAATGACGGGTAAGGAAGGATTTACTTTAATGGAGCACTTTTGTGAAATGCTGTTCAGTTACCTGTGTCAGGTAAGTCAAACATTGTGAAATGACTCATTCAAAATTGACTTTAATGAAGGTCATCTAGTCCAAACAGGTTGGATCTGTCCAGGTTCTGGATGTGAAGACTTCTGTCTTTTCTTGGCAGGTGGAACGACCTGCTGGTGGGCGCTCCTTTTTACTTTCACCGTCAGCAGGAGGCGGGCGGGGCAGTTTATGTCTATATGAACAAAGGTGGTTTGTTTGATTCTCAGCCCAGTGTGGTTCTGAGAGGTCCGGCTGGGTCAGCGTTTGGTATGTCTGTGACTGCAGCTGGAGACCTCAACCAGGATGGCTTCCAGGGTGAGCACCCGGATCATGAGTTGGTCTTAATGTTTACAGAATCTGTGATGAAGAACCCGACCCTGTAGAACCTGAAATTTTGTCTTTCAGACTTTGCAGTTGGCGCTCCTTTCCATGAAACAGGAAGTGTGATGATCTGGACTGGGAGCAGTGATGGGGTCTCTACAGAACCGAGCCAGGTCTCAGAATAAACACACCTCAGTATGATAACAGGCAGTGTGTCGACCACCTGTAACCTGCCAACACCCTTGTCTCTCTGCAGGTGATCCAGGGAAGCAGCGTCTCTCCTGGGTTCAGGACTTTTGGGTACTCTTTGAATGGAGGTCTGGATGTTGATGGGAATAAATATCCAGACCTGCTAGTCGGAAGTCTGGACAACACTGTTGCACTGTTGAGGTACTTCTATATAGATAAAGATAGAACAGTCATTTACCTGGTAACTCGCTGTGAACCCACTGAGTTGATTGGACAGTGACAAGAACAGAGACAGAGACAAGAATCAGGACCAGACCCAGACCCGGGTGAAACCGTTGTTCAGTTTCTTTGTGCTAACCCTCTGTGGCTTGTCACTTCATCAAACCGTAGCTTTGCAGATGACTCTGACTTTTATAATTCTGAGTCTGCCGTGAAAGACTGAATGAAACTGAGGTCCTGGTCCTGGTCCAGGTTTAGGTGCACTTTACTACCAGCACTATAGAATGTGTGTGACCTGAATAACTGGTCACAAATTTAACTCACTGTTACTATCAGCTCGACCTGGCAAACTAATTGAGTAATTAACTCTCACTACTAATTAAACTAATAATAACAAATCAAACTAGTTAACCCACCAATGACTGTTCCACTGACTTGTTCCCTCAGAGCTCGTCCAGTCATTCACCTCAACAAAACACTCAGAGTTTCTCCGGACATCATTGACCCGAACAGCTGTGACTCCTGGTGAGTTTCTAACCTGCTAACCTGCTAACATGATAACAACTAACAACTAACAGACTCTGTGTGTGTGTGTGTGTGTGTGTGTGTGTGTGTGTGTGTGTGTGTGTGTGTGTCAGTATTCAGGTGGAGGTGTGTTTCTCGTACATCTTCAGCACCGGAGCGACGAGTGACAGAGACGACATCAGTGAGTTCAGCTCAGCTTTTACTTTGTGAGCCTGAGTACTCCAAAATACCACTACTGAGTACGCTGAATGCAGTACTACTGACTGATTGAGAGTTACAGGTATTTACCTCTGCGGGGTCATTGATGCCTTGAGAGACCCCTCCTACCTGTCTATCTGTGGGAACACCTTAACGACCCACAGGTGACACACACACACAGGTAAATACTTTAAACTCTCCATCAGCCGCTTGATCACATGAGTCACGTGAGTACACAATACTAATAAGTCTGCTTATCGTCAGGGGTAGTTATCATCATCACCATCATCCGTGTATGTGTGTGTGCTGATTACCAGCAGCCATTAATTGACAGCTGTGTCCTGTCAATTAATCAGGTCTCCAATTAGCAGAGAGCTCGCTCTCTCTCTCACACAGACACACACACACACACACACACACACCAGATGACATCATCTGTGTCCTTGTGTGTCCTCGTCTTTTCTGAATGATAAATCACATTACAGAGACTGATATTATTACATTACACACACACATGCACACACAGCTGTGTGTTCTCATTAATTTGATCAATGAGAGATGAGGTCACACTGTTGCTATGACAATTGTTTGCTCTCTGAAGGGCAGCACCCGAATTAACGAGCCAGACTGACAGCACCGTGAATGATGATCATTAAAGAACAGACTTCATGTGTCATCCTGTAGAGGTCATTACTATTAATTAGGGATGAGCGAGTACAGCATTATCTGTATCTGTATCCATACTCAGAATGGGCGGGGCCTAACCCAGAAATGGGCGGGGCTTTAACCAGTATTTTAAGCATGCAATTGATATGGGTTGATCGGAAATTGTTATATTTATTGCTGATTAGAAAACAATTAACAGGACAGCATGAGCATTGAGTTTCAGATCAATGGTTTTGATCACAATAGCAAACAAAGTATTTACAGTTTGCAACAATGAATACAACACGTGGTTGCAATTATGAAGTAAAATGTAATAAACAAGAGTTTTCATACTCAACATAACTTTTTTTCACTTAATTTTTTTATGATCAGTGTTTTTTTGTTTGTTTTGTTTTGTTTGTTTGTTTTAACTTTTTTTGGTTATTTTTTATTTTTTTTTATTTCCACACCAGGTGTGTGTGTGTGAAATACAACAAGAAAGTGTCAGACACTCATTGCGTGAAGTAAAAAAAAAACTGGTTAAAGCCAGCTGACAGTTTAAAAAAGAAAAAGAAAAAAATCTCCAACAGGCCGAGACGCAACGTGAGTCTCATTCTACCAAGCATCATGTCTGAACGAACCTACATTTACCAGAACTGGTAATAAGTACAAACCGAAGTAAAAACAAACTTGAAGCTAAAGAAATCCTAAACGTTAATGGAAAAGACCTGCGAACCTGAGTGACTGAGGGAGAGACAGAGAGCTGTTCTGTGTGTGTGAGCAGAGCGGGACATAGCAACACAATACATGTGTGTAGGGGAGGGGTGCTGTGACTAACCTATCACAGAACGCAGACATAGTCAGCTACCCAGTGAGGATCTTCGGATCTTCATTCAATCTGAGCACAGATATCGACTCGTATTACTCATATAATACTTAGCAAAAGTGCTTTATCCATATCAGATACTCGTTTCAGCGGAGTATCCGGCTCAACTCTACTATTAATATTATTTATTATATATTACTTTATATGTTTATTTATTATATATATTAATATTTGTATTTATTATATATATTCATAAATGTGTTTATTATATTTTATGAGCGTTTGTTGGAAAACTGTTTTATATAAAACAAAGAATCTTTCTGTCTGTCTCCCTGTCTGTCTCCCTGTCTGTCAGCCGTCCACTTCACTGTATCTGCTGATGTTACCAGCTTCAAGTCCCGCCTCCGTTTCCGTGACAACGGGCAAAGCGTGTACTCTGGTTACCTGACGACACCAAAAAGACAATGTCAGACCCTGAAAGTCGGACTGCTGGTGAGACACACGACGACATGATTACAGATTTAACGACTCATTACAAATCTAATGAGTCATTGCAGCTTTAACGAGTCATTACAGATCTAACGACTCATTACAGATTTAACGACTCATTACAGATCTAACAACTCATTACAGATTTAACGACTCATTAAAGATGTAATGACTCATTACAGATCTAACGAGTCATTACAGATTTAATGAGTCATTACAGATCTAATGACTCATTGCAGAATGAACGACTCATTACAGATCTAATGAGTCATTACAGATTTAACAACCTATTACAGATCTAACAATTCATTACAGATTTAACAAGTCATTACAGATTTAACGACTCATTAAAGATGTAATGACTCATTACAGATCTAATGACTCATTGCAGATTTAACGACTCATTACAGATCTAACGACTCATTACAGATCTCACGACTCATTACAGATTTAACGAGTCATTACAGATCTAACGAGTCATTACAGATTTAACAACCTATTACAGATCTAACAATTCATTACAGATTTAACAAGTCATTACAGATCTAATGACTCATTAATGATTTAACAACTCATTACAGATCTAATGACTTTGTTTGTGGCTCAACTTGATTAATCAAAGGAGGTTCTGCTGTCAGATAGGACCGATTGAGCTTTTCTTTAATCAGTGAGTCCACATCAGTTCACATCACATCCTGTTTTCCTGCTGACAGCATCTTAATGCAGCAGAGGGACGTCTGTCTCAGAGTGCAGGTGGAGGTTTTGGTTCATAATGTTCTGAGCTTGCCCCCGTCACATCTCTCAAGTTATTATCAGCACACCTGATGTTCAAGATGTTCTGTTCTGACGCGGTTCAGTCGGCATAAGAATAATGTTACATGATGTTACATGTGACATGTTACAAAACCATTTACACCACACATGATCTTTGCAGACCTGAACCTACAGAGAGCTGCAGAGACCTGAAACCTGCAGAGACCTGAACCTGTAGAGACCTGCAGAGACCTGAAATCTGCAGTGATCTGCAGAGACCTGAAACCTGCAGAGACCTGCAGAGACCTTAAATCTGCAGAGACCTGAACCTGTAGAGACCTACAGAGACCTGCAGAGACCTGAACCTGCAAAGATCTGAAACCATCAGAGACCTGAACCTGCAGAGACCTGTAGAGACCTGAACCTGTAGAGACCTGCAGAGACCTGAACCTGCAGAGACCTGAACCTGCAGAGAGCTGAACCTGCAGAGATCTGTAGAGACCTGAACCTTCACAGTTTATGTCCTGTTAAAGTGAGGGCTGAAAGCTCTCGTTCAAGTGTTCAAGGACAGTCCGGACTCAAGTTTTGCACTGATGAGCTTTCAGACCTGGAAAAGGTGAAAGATCATTCGCTCAGAGAAACGATTGTTGAGGTTCTGTTCTGTGTGTTTGTGATCTGCAGAGTCCAGTCCGAGACAAAGTGGAACCTCTGGTGTTTTCCCTGAACGTCTCTCTGTACGAAAAGCTTCCTAAGAAAAGAAATTCTGTTCAGGACCTGAAACACTTCCCTGTGCTGAACCAGCCCCCTCAACCCATCAGAACCCAGGTCAGAATACACAGAACCACAGAAACCAATTTAGAGTTAAATTCATAAGAAAGCATAAAACAGATCACCTCCAGGTTCTAACCCATCAGAATTCATCAGGTAAGAACAAGAGAACTCACTACGGTTCCTTCACTGATGTTGATTTTTTTTCTTCTATCAGATCCACATCCAGAAGGCCTGTGGTTCTGATAACCGTTGCCATAGTAACCTGCAGATGACAGCCCGGTTCACTGATGAGAACCAGATACCGCTTCCCATGTTAGTACCATTTTAATGATTATCAGAATAATTAGATGACTAATGAGACAATCGGATGGTTCAAAGAAGCACTCTGTTACTTCGTGCAGTATTTTTGTTACCTTTTTTATTATATCTTCATACTAGGGGTGCAACAATACATGTATCTGTATCGAACTGTTCGATAAAGTGGTCTCGGTTCGGTATGCACACGAATCGAACAATACCCAATTTTATATTTATTTTATCAACTTCTGATGATGTGCTCTGTGCTGAAAGCTCAGTAGATCTGCGCTCAACTACTCCACCTAGGCTGCATTGTCGAGTGCAGATCCACTAAGCTGTACCTCCCACCTTCATTCAGACCAAGCTGCTGAGACAGAAGCTACATGCAAAGTTAGCTCGTTGCAACTGTGGCTAATCTCCTCTGAGGGCGGATTCGCCCAAAAAGTCTAAGGTTTTATATATCTGTGAATATCTCCAAAACGATTTATGATAGAGAGATGTTTATTTCACTGTTTTCCTGAGATTCTGCTAAATACGGAGATGTATGGTTTGTGTCTGTCCGCCACTTCCTTGTTGTTCTATGCCACCGTGTAAAGACTCCATACACAGTTGACGAATGGATAAATGTGACTAGGCTAGTTTCTTTTTCAACCAATCTGTGGAGGGTATCTATGACATATTCTAGCCAATCAATGGACTCTGGGGTCTTGTGGGTGAGGGACAACAGATAGAGAGAGAGAGAGAGCTGTGTGCATAGAGTGCAGGGGGCAGGGAGCACACAGAGCAGAGTGACAGAGAGCCCAAAGTGACTGCAGAGTGACACAGTAACTTCATAAATACTATTTCTATTGAATGACAGGTTCCCCTCAACTTTCTGGAGGGTCTTTGCTTTGCTAAGTGGCATGCCTGAAGAAAATGAGGCAAAAACACATGGGACCTTTTCTATTGAAAGGGCATTATTTTATTGTTCTTCAAATATTTGGTTGAAAAACTGCATATGTATGTCAGGCAAAGGGATTGAAAAATAATGTTTTCATTCAGAAACTCTTCACTAGTACTGTTTGAGGTGTGATTTTGAGTAAAAAATGACAAATCTACTGTTTTTGAAATTCTTTAGTGTATTGTAGATTTTTCATTCATACTTCATTTATAAGCACATTACATGAATGTCTATGATAGCCTAGGTTCTCCTGAATCTATAGGTACCAAACACATGTTCCATATACATTAAGTATTGATTACAAGCCCAAATGTTAAAGAAGTAAAAACGAACTGAGAATGGCTTACAGAGGGTTAAATATACCTGAAATCAAAGATCCTCCACCATCCTTCAGATTTGGCATTTGGAACTACTTTGGTATGAAGTATGACACTGAAATTTAATTTAAATTTTTCTATGAATTGTGGATGACCACCAAAGGGCGGTGCTTCAGCACTGGATATCTCCATTTCACATATGTGCAGGTTGAGTTATTATACCAATAAAGTCACCTGTGACCATGCGATGACGTAGGGTGAACTCCCCCGTATAAAACCCCCACGTCATCACGCAATCTGTTCCTACAGAATCTTCTCGCCCAGATTCCGAGTGACAGACAGCTCTGGCGGTCATCCAGAATTCATAGAACCGCAGTTACATTCGTAACTCTCATTCTATTTCATTCCTCCTGATCACCAAATCAAATCAAATCAAATCAAATTTTATTTATATAGGCCAAAGTCACAAAACACAGTTTGCCTCAGAGGGCTTTACAATCTGTACAGGGAGTGACACCCTCTGTCCTTAGACCCTCGGTTCGAGTGAGGAAAAACTTGCCCACCAAAAAACCCTTTTAACAGGGAAAAAAGGTGGAAGAAACCTCAGGAAGAGCCACAGAGGAGGGATCCCTCTCCCAGGACGGACAGACGTGCAATGGATGTCACGTGTACAGAACAAATCAACACAAACATATTGTACAATTACAATGAAATACAATAAATGATAGTATGATTACAGTAGCAGTGGAACTTGTGATAGAGTTAGAGGGACACAGATGCACAGCAGCAGTGAAACATTAACAGACTATAAACTATAGGAGAGATGTGGTAGCAATTATGACAGTGATGCTATATATAGTGGACATCAGCAGCAGACCACAGCAGCAGCCACGATCCACGAGAACCTGCTGGACGAGAAAGCACAGAAACTCCGGGGAAGAAGTTTAGTTAGTAACATGCGTTGACGGTAATGGTGATGGGGAGAGAGAGAGATTGAGAGAGAGAGAGAGAGAGAGAGAGAGAGAGAGAGAGAGAGGGTTTTCAGTAAAGGGAGATGTGACTGCATCTTCAACCATTACCGTGCCTGGCTAGGCATAACCCAGAAAGAGACAGGCGGGGGCGTGGGGGGGGAGTCCCCCGGCAGTCTAGTCCTATGGCAGCATAACTAAGGGATGACCTGAGTCAGCCCTAACTATAAGCGCTTTCAAAAAGGAAAGTCTTAAGTCTACTCTTGAAAGTGTTGACTGTGTCTGCCTCCCGAACCCAGAACGGTAGTTTGTTCCACAGAAGAGGAGCTTGATAGCTGAAAGCTCTGGCTCCCAATCTACTTTTGGAAACTATAGGAACCACAAGAGACCCAGCATTCTGAGAGCGCAGTGGTCTAGAGGGGTAGTAAGGTACTATGAGTTCTTTAAGATATGATGGTGCCTGGCCATGAAGAGCTTTGTATGTAAGGAGAAGAATTTTAAATTCAATTCTAGACTTAACAGGTAGCCAGTGCAAGGAAGCCAAAATGGGAGAGATGTGATCTCTGATCTTGGTTCCTGTCAGAACACGTGCAGCAGCATTCTGAATTAGCTGCAAAGACCTAAGAGACTTACTTGAGCAGCCTGATAACAAAGAGTTACAATAGTCCAGCCTAGACGTAACAAATGCATGGACTAGTTTTTCTGCATCCACTTGAGACATGATGCGTCTGATTTTGGCAATGTTGCGTAAGTGGAAGAATGCAGTCCTCGAAATTTGTTTTATGTGGACGTTAAAGGACAGATCCTGATCAAAAACAACTCCAAGATTCTTTACAGTGGAGCTGGAAGCCAGAGTGATCCCATCTAAGGTAACTAATTCTCCGGGAAGAGAATTTCTGAGGTGTTTAGGTCCAATTACAAGAACTTCAGTTTTGTCTGAATTCAGCATCAGAAAATTGTAGGTCATCCAACTTTTTATATCCTTAAGGCATGCTTGGAGTTTAGTTAATGGGTTGGTTTCATCAGGCTTGATCGACAAATATAATTGGGTGTCATCAGCATAACAATGAAAATTAATAGAGTGATTCCTAATAATGTTCCCTAGAGGAAGCATATATAAACTGAATAGAAGTGGTCCTAGTACAGAACCTTGTGGAACGCCGTGACAAACTTTAGTGTGCATGGAGGATTCATCATTGACGTGAACAAACTGAGATCGATCTAAGAAATATGACTTAAACCAGCTTAGGGCGGTTCCTTTGATACTAACTTGATGCTCCAGTCTATGTAAAAGAATTTGATGGTCAATGGTGTCAAATGCGGCACTAAGATCTAACAGGACAAGTACAGAGATGAGTCCTTTGTCTGATGCCATTAGGAGGTCATTTGTACCAGAGGGCGGTGCTTCAGCACTGGATGACTCATACCAGCAAGGTCACAAGGAATGCTTACCACATTAAGGCATGGAAGTTGTTGACAGCCACGGCGTGCCAGTGTCACTGTCGACATCAATCTTCCAAGCTCCCTAGACATGAATGCAAATGTCTGAAGGGATGCATCACTGAGGGTCTGGGCAGAAGAGTCTACACCAGATTCCTGCAGGATCTGCGACAGGCCCAGGATAAGGTGGGAAAAGGAATTACCAATACGGCCCATGTGTGCTGCTATATTATAAGCCCTAACAAGGAGATCATCGGTCAGCCAGCACTAAGGACGGGGACAGCGGGCATCTGGTCTGAGACCCTCATCGGGTGAGACTATCAAAGAGGCAATGGTAGGATGGACTGGGGTCATACGATCCAACCCATAACTGCCTGCCTCCTGCATGGCTGCCAAATTCCTGCCATCACTGGTGTGATGAGACAACAACTTTGGATCTGCCCAGCAGGGCTGGAGCTCTTCAATATATGGTTTTGAAGGAGGAACTGGAAAAGCTGTGGGCTGTGGCGTCTGCCTAGAAAAAGCACTCGAAGGAGCTGCTGTGACGGGAGCGTCATCCAACCCCAGGCGTGCTAAAGCCATCCGAATTGCTGGTTTCACTGTTGCATGGCCAGTTTCTGACCCACGCAATGAACCATCAGACCCCCGAGACAAGGCATCAGAGGCTCGAGAGACTGAGTCTTTAACCTCATCCTGTCCTTCTCCCTCATCATCAGACAAACTGCAGGAAGCTGCAGTTGACAGTACATCAGTGTCCCAACAGGGTGAGCCCCTCATGGCGGAGTCACCACTGGAAGCTGGTCCCCTACTATCAGGCTGCAGATTGAGCAGAAGCTCCTTAATCTGGGTGAACTCAGATGACAGAGTGTCAACTTTGCGAGCCAGTATCCACCTTCTTAACTTTCCCAGAAGGCCCACTGCATCCACGTCTGCGTCCCCTAGGTGCCCTGGGGTAGAAGCGCCGCCTCCCCTTCAACCTCGGCCAGTCTAGCCCTTCTGACCGACAGTGGCATAAACCTACAGTTCATACATGGGTTGTCAGATACACCCGTCCTCAGGTGTTCAATCCTGAGACAGGCTGGACACTGATCATAGCTGTCCTCCGGTTGGAGAGGGGCCATACAAGAGTTACAGACATGCGAGCTCAAAATGTCCTAAAGTGGTACAGTTTCCAGAAAAAAGGCATTAAAGAAAAATACAGTCAATACTATGCTGCACAATTATCTCAGGAACAGTGTAAGACAGTCACAGCAAAAACACTGTGCTGTACCGCTACACAAAAATATAGTTCAAATGCATCCGCACTAGAACGTGCCTCAAAAACATTTAATTCAACGAGTCAGTCACCCAGCACTGCCAAATAACTTAAAGCAAGATTTCTGACTGTCCAGTCTAATGGTGTGCTTACTGCTGCTACAACCCCCGAAAGCAGAGATTCAAAAAGTCCAAAAACAAATACAAGTCCGGCGAGCCGCCGGCTCTAAGTATTGGCTAACAACAAAAGCAACTTAGCTTACTTACCTGTCTGCAGTAATTCAGTATGAACCAAAACGGCAGGATCACCGCTGTTCGTCTGAAAGAAACAGACCATTTATTTGAAATAATAAGTGGCTTGCCGCAATCTCTGGTGGACGAATAACCGAATCACCAACCCTTAGGTTACGAGACTACCAGCGGCGAGCCAAACTGTCCTGCCATCAGATATTTCCTCAATTGTGAAAAGATAGAAGGAACAGATTGAGTGATGTGGGGGTTTTATACTGGGGCGTGCGCCCTATGTCACTGCATGGTCACAGGTGACTTTGTTGGCATAATAACTCGACCTGCACATATGCGAGTTGGAGATATCCAGTGCTGAAGCACCGCCCTCTGGCAGTCAGGAGGAATGAAATAGAACTGTATTTTTGAGTTGAAACAAATGTTGGTAATTTCAATAAACTACAAGTTAAAAAAGGCATGGACATTTGTCTTTTTTTGTATTGAAAAAGGATCGAACAGTGACACGAAAGTATCGAACCAAGCCGAACCATGAATTTTGTGTATTGTGCTTTCCTTGGTTCTGGTTTGTTTGGGATCTCCAGGTGAGTTTTGCACATTATTTTAGCTGGTCAGTCCACCTACAAGTCTACGAGTAGCTGAGCTTACTGATTCTAACTGCTCACCTATAGAGTACCAGACCTGGGACCAGATGTACACTTGGCCTGGGACTTAACCTGAGATTTGGACTCATCTTAAAGTCCAGTCTTACCTTCACTACTTGACTTGGCTTGAGACTTAATTTACACTCACTCTAAAAGACTTCAGACCTGGACTTCCCTGAAGGACTTGATAGGCCCTCACATGAAGCAGGACTTGACTTTGACTTACTGTACTGGAGCTGGGAGCTAACTTGTCTGTAGATATGAAAGTCTTATTCTATGCTAACAAAAACAGAACAAGTCTGATCTTATACACTGAACCTTTAGGTACTCCAGATTTGACTTTTACTTATCCTAAAAGACTTGAATATTTTTTGGCCTTTTCAAGGTTTATTTATTTTTTTTTTTTTTTTGATAGAGACAGGAATGTGGGGAGAGAGAGATGGGGAACAACATGCAGCGAAGGGCTGCAGCTGAGCCTTGGGGTGGATGCTCTACTAACTGAGCTAATTGACACCCCAGGACTTGACTATTTGACTTGAATCTCAACTTGAACCTGGATACTTTGGCTTTGACTTGTCTTAAAGGGCTGTGTCTTGACTGGAGATTTAGACCTTTAACCTACTGAGAGTGAGTGGATGGGTGGATCACATCCTACCTTATTTGTCCCAGGTGACCTCAGACTGTTGCTGGTATGTTGTGATTTGAATATATATTTTTGTCTCTGTGTTTCCAGGCAGAAGGACAGACAAGTGTTGTACTACAATGGCAGCATTAACCGATTGTTTCTGGAGGTTAACGTCAGCAACATACCATCACCGGACCAACCAGCAGAAGATGCTCACGATGCTGTTTTGAACATTAGCATCCCATCATTGCTCATATACTCTGGGGTCCGAGCCAAGGTAGAGAAGCTAAAGGTCTCTTAGCGGGAAGGGAACAAAGACGATGATGTAGAGCAGAGTGTCATCTGCATAGGAGTGTGTATTTAAGATGAAGCTGTGAATTAAGTTACTGAGAATGAACATGGAGGTATGAGTAGTGGACTCGGCATTGAGCAGTATGGAAGGCTGCATTAGATACAGTTTACTAATAAATAAATAAATGAACACTTTAATGAACCTAATTTAATTTAATTTAATGAACCTCCTCCACGTTACTTCCATGTCTCCTCCATGTCACCTCCATGTCATCTCCATGTCTCCTCCATGTCACTTCCATGTCACCTCCACATCTCCTCCTCCTGTCTCTACTCCTGTGGACTGGTTCTGCTCTTCAGTCGTGTGTTTGTGTTTCAGGGTGACGTCCAGTCAGTGGTTGAGTGTTCTGCTGAGGATAACATTCTTCTCTGTGAGCTGGGGAACCCATTCAAAAGCAACCAGAAGGTACAACTGTCTGTACTGTCTGTACTGTCTGTACTGCTGTCTGTACTATCTGTCTCTTTCTGTTTCAGGTTCAGGTATCGATCATATTTCAGCCATCTGAGGTCAGTCTGGACGCCAGAGAGATTCAGTCTGTGCTGCAGCTGTCCACGTATGACACACACACACACACACACACACACACGCACACACACGTGCACACACACACTGAGTGTCTCTGTGTGTCTTCAGACTCAGTCTTCAGTCCGACCTGCTTCCTGTCTCCATCTCCTTGTTGGTTGAGTTTTCTCTGCAGGCGTCTCTCACTCTGTAAGTGACACACACACTGACAGGTTTAATGTTGACCTCTGACCTTTGACCTGATGACCTCACCTCTACTGTCGGTTAGCATCAATCCTCCAGGTCCCATCTCCTTCAGTGGCCATGTGATCGGCGAGCTGTCCATGAAGAAAACAGAGGATATCGGCAGTCTGCTGCTCTTCACCTTACAGGTTTGTGTTCAGTCACCCCCAAATTCCACCAGACACGCAACGCTGTGTGTGTGCTGCGGTCACCGTGATACACAATATACACAACTGTTCCAGTCATTGTTTCAAACAAACCCCTCCGGCTCTGCCGCAGTCTGGTTCAGAAGCATCCCAGAAGCGGGTCTCCACTTGGCTCTGTTCTATGTTTGACAGACGCCGCAAGCAGCCCATGTCGATTTATACAGAGCACCTCGAGCTGACAGCAAGCCAGACACAGCAGAGAATCTGGTGGATTTTCAAAATATAACACCCTGTGCAAACCACCAGTCGTAAAAACAAATTAAGTACGTAGCATGTTTGCAATGTAGAAGCATATTTAAAAGAACATGAACCAGGAAAATTACCAAATCTGAGCAAGTCAACAAAGTCTGGAGGGAGAAACGCTTCTGAAACGCTCCTGGTGGGTTTGAAGTCGATGCAGGATTGAACAAAACAGACATGACGGATTCATTCTGACCCGCGGTGTAAACAGACCAGGTGTTCGTGCCCCGCCTCCTCCCACAGGTGCACATCAAAGGGAAGCCACTGGGTCACCTAGGCAACCTCCAGGTGGAGTTTGATTGGCCAAGGGAGGTGTCCAATGGGAAGTGGCTGCTGTACCTCACAGAGATCCAAATGAACGGCACGTCAGAGCCTCTCTGTTCTCCACCCGGCAACATCATCAACCCCCTCAACCTCAAGGTAACCATGGACTCCTTTCAAAATGAAAGTTCTGGGCTGGTTCATTTCAGAATAAAGGACACAGTCCAATCAGCTGAAGAATCTTTAGCTGGACAAGGCTTTAACCCACAGTCTGAACCTTCAAAGCACCAAATCTGAACATTTGGTGTCTCTCTTGATGGTTGATGAGGTCACTTCCTGTTTGCTCAGCTGTCAAACGAGGAGAAGAAGAGGAGGAGGAGGAGTCTGCAGGAGGAGGAGGCACAGAGAGAAGACATTCAACCTGTCCTCCACCTGCAGGGACAGAAGAAAAAGTCCTACACTCTGGTACAAACTCCTTCCTGCAGTACCTGCAGCTGCCTGCAGGAGTAACATGTTTTCATTATCAGTGTCCTCACAGGTGTACCAGGACAGGTGTGTGTGTTTGTGTGTGCAGGACTGTGTGGGTGGGGCTAATTGTGTGACGTTTGTCTGTCCGCTGGTCAACATGAAGAACTCGGCGACTCTGACCATCCGAGCCCGGCTGTGGAACTCCACCATGATCGAGGTAACAGTTTAACTCTGCGTAGCTTTTTAGCCTCTCTTAGCGCCTAGTTTTGGTTTAGTGTCACATTTCCTGCCTGCCTTCGAGGAGCTGGTGAACAAAGTGTTTGTGAGTATTTAGCACATGGAGACTTCCCTCAGGAGGTGTGGAGAACAAAAACAGAGCTAACAGAGAGAATACCGGACACGACATGGAGGGTCAGTCTGATCTGTAACACCTGGAAGTGGAAGCAGGTAGCAGTGTGCTAACATGTTAGCTACAACTACTCTGTAAGCTGTATGTTGCCTGGACGTTCTTGGTAGAACTCTTCTGCTGTTACAGGATTACAGCAATGCGTGGAGTGTGTTGGTTCGAGGCCGGGCAACTCTGAAGCTACAGACTGACAAACCAACCATCAACATGGAGTCTCACAGCACAGAGGTACTTACCTGTTCAACTGCTGCTAGCGCCCCCTGGAGGCTGCAGTGTTCCTCACAGTGTCTGTTCTGTGCAGATTGAGGTCCACGTTTATCCGGATGTGGGGCAGCAGCTGGACTCCAGTGTCCCCCTGTGGATCATCATGGTGTCTGTCCTGGCTGGGCTCGTACTGCTGGCTCTGATCTGCTTGCTGCTCTGGAAGGTAAAGTAGCGTGTAGCATGTAGATGCAGCGTCATGAATATTTAACGCCAGCTCCAGGTCAGTAAAATGTGTCGCCCCCTGCTGTTCAGTGTGGTTTCTTCAGGAAAGCCAGCACCAGAGAGCTGTACCAGGCAAAGACCCAGAAAGCCCACATGAAGAGCCAGCCATCTGAGAGCCAGAGGCTGGACCAGGAGCTCTGAGGCTGGGCAGGCTGCTGCCAGAGAGCCTGCTGTAAGGACCAGGACCATGGACTGTTACTGATTGTTACTGTTACTGACTGTTACTGTTCTGTATCGATCAGCATTGATCATCTGCTTGTTTCTGGATTATCTTAACCTTAGCAGCTAACAATGCTAACATGCTGATGTTCAGCTAGAGTAGCGTGTTAGCATGCTAACATTCTTTTATACTTGTGAATGTGTCATCATGACTATGAAGGTACGGCGTTCACCACAAAGCAACGGCAGCTGCAGCTTTAACTTCCTGTTTCCTGTCCACTGTCTCCACTTCCTGCTGCCATGTTCAACATACAAGGTTTCTGTGTTTTGTCTGCAGTGTGGTTTCTTTGTGCGGCAGAGGGCTTGGCGTGCCACGGAGCTCCATCAGGGGAGGATTATGGGTAAACACGAGCAGCAGCAGTACATGGACACTGACGGTTTCCTGATCCAAGACAGCATCTCCTTGTCTAGAAACAGGAATTCACCGAAACACTGGGTCACCTCCTGGACTGAGACACACTAGGTATCCATGGAAACACATCCTGAACCAGACCAAACCAGACCAAACCGGACCGACACACTGCCATTTAATACCTGCTCTGTGAATGTGTGCGTGCTGTGATTTGAAAGCCTCGTAACCCGTTTACATTCAGTCAGTTAAAACAAGAGATACAAGGTTTGTTTATATGTCTGTTTCTTATTTATGTGTATGTGATTTTTTTATACCTGTATATGAACTACATTTCCCAGCATCCTCTTGGCCTTTGAGTGAGATCAAATATGAAGAAATTCAGGATGAATCGGTCAAAAGACTGATTATTGATAACTGATTACTAATTACTGATTATTGACTCCTTA
Source organism: Protonibea diacanthus (assembly GCA_028641955.1). NCBI lineage: Eukaryota > Metazoa > Chordata > Actinopteri > Sciaenidae > Protonibea > Protonibea diacanthus. Next base: position 127,456 of record CM053994.1, read on the forward strand.
TTACTGATTGGGGAAATGATGAATAGGAAGTAATCAATGTGAAAAGTGTTACTGCCTTCAAGGACTCCTCATAAACTTGTTGTGAAACTCTGGTGTTGCTTTCAGGTGCTGAAGAATCCTGTAAAAATGTGTTTTCAGTCGTGTTTATGGTTTGTTTGATGTTAATATTAAATATTTTTTCATAGTTCACTGGTCTGTGATGCTTTCAGGTGCTGAGTGTTTGTGCAGTAACAACTATTTAAGATGTTTGTCAGCGTAAAATGACAGAATCTATGGATTTAATCGTCTACACTTCAAAATATCATTCAGAGATTCAGCCGATCAGAAGAAAACTCACAAGGGACAAGGCTGAAAACCAATCATGTGTGTCGGTGATGTTCAGGCCCTGCAGACAGCAGAGCATCAAACACAGACAGGATTCTGTCGTGGACATCATTGCATGGGCTGAGGAACACACTTCATCTCTGAATCCACTAATGACTCAAACTACACCAAGACTCCACCATGATTCAAGGCACCAACGTTTCATGTTGTAGTGGTACAGACAGATTTAACAAACTGTGGAGATATTTACAGTTTCTCCATCAAAGTGACTCTGAGAGACTTTCTGCTGTTGACTGAACAACCTCTAATGAACTTCCTCAAACTTTCTGCAGCTCTGATGTCGAGTCACGACCTAACCTGATCAGAGGGAGATAAACACTTTCACACACTCACTGTAACAGGAAACATGTCCATGTTTGGTTAAAGCGTTCATCTGTTAATGTGACACTGTCACAGTTTGATTGCTGGGTAATATCCTGTCAGACAGATGGTTTGATGGTGATAAACACTGGTCACCTACAACAGCCAGTCATCAGCTATACTTTTAGTTTCTTTGTTTGCACATGATGTTCAGATATATGTCATAATGATTTTATTAAAATAACAATTCTATAACTAAACAAACTGTAATGCTCTAATTGTCACAGTCAGTCTCTGCTCCGCCTACTCCAGCCTCCCGGTTTCCCGCCTTGTCTCTGTTACGCCCCTATTACCTGTGTATTTAAACCCCCCGTTTCCCCTTCTCCAGTGCCAGATTGTTAGTGAACCATGCGTCCTACTCTCCAGCGTTTTCCCAGTGTGCCTCTCGGTTTTGACCCTCGCCTGCTCTTCGACCTTGCTCTCGCCTCACTCCTTTGGATTGTTTGCCTGCCTTACCTGACTGATTTCCCGTGTACCGAACCTTTGCCTGTTATTAAAGACTGGTTACCTCCTGTATCTGCCTACCGAGTCCTGCAGTTGAGTCCTGTGTCCGTGCCTTGTAATACTAATGACATCAGATAAAGGACTCATCTCTTAGATCTTAATGCTGCATCAGTTAACTAAACTTCAAGCATGCCTTAAGGATATAAAAAGTTGGATGACCTATAATGTTCTGATGTTAAATTCAGACAAAACTGAAGTTCTTGTAATTGGACCCAAACACCTCAGAAACTCTCTTTCTAAAGACTTAGTTACTTTAGACAGGATCACCCAGGCCTCCAGCTCCACCATAAAGAACCTTGGAGTTGTTTTTGATCAGGATTTGTCCTTTAACGTCCACATAAAACAAATGTTGAGGACTGCATTCTTCCACTTACGTAACATTGCCAAAATCAGACGCATTGTGTCTCAAGCACATGCAGAAAAACTAGTCCATGCATTTGTTACTTCTAGGCTGGACCGCTGCCACTCTCCTTATCATGCTGCCTGTCTCCTCATCGTGCTGCCTCCAGGACAACATGAGGGATAGGAGCAGGCTTAAGACTTTCCTTTTTGATAGAGCTTATAGTTAGTGCTGGCTCAGGTCATCTTTTAGTTATGCTGCTATAGGACTGCACTTCCTATGAGGCACTGGGTTCTTCTCATGTCACTAACTTAACTTCTTCTCTGGAGTTTCTGTGCTCTCTCGTCCAGCAGGTTCTCATGGATCATGGCTGCTGCTGTGCTATGACATCCACTACATATATTATTATTAGGGCCCGAGTGCTTCGGGCAGCGAAAGCCCTATTGTTTATTGTTTTTCCTCGGTGCCACTTCGGGGGCATTTTTGAGGAGCTAAATGCACTTGAAAACGAGCGAAACACAAAACTCAAGCAGTAAAGTATGCTGAAATTTTTAGAAAGAATTTAGAATTGAGAAAGTTTCATTGGCGCTCGGACCAAGATGGCTCCACAGCGCCACCTACAAAATCTTGTACGGAGCCTCTGCCATTGACAAAATTTCACATACAGACATGGTCTTCGGTGGCAACGTATATCTCCCCCAGGCCTACAAAAAAGTCTCTTGGTGACCCGAGTTACAATGAAGTGTATGGTGTCCATTTTGTTTCAAAGTTGGCATTTTTGTGTTTTTGGGGTCATTTCCAGGGGTCGTATTTGAACAAACTCCTCCTAGGGATTTCATCCTACCTGTTTGAAACTTGGCGTGTGTGTTCTTAAGGCCTTGACATTGAAAAGTTATCAAAATCGTGAGTTTTGGATTTTCTGTGTGGGAGGGGCGGGGCCACAAAATTCAGCATTTTTTCATGAAATTTCGACGTGCTATAACTTTGCGGAAAATACTTCAATCCTCCCCAAACCTGTGATATATAATGGCAGTCTGGCCTAGAACACATTTCCATGTCAACATTTGGTGATTTTCACAGCACCTCCTAGTGGCGATACTTTTTCGAGATGACATCCAGCTCACACTATTGATCGTACGGTGCTGAAACTGAGGGAAAATATCAAAAACAACCTTGGGAAGAAACCCTCCAAAAATGGTGAGTTTTTGAGAAACTGTATAAGCTGTCTGAAACTTCTTGTGGTTATTAAGACCACTATTATGCAAATTTCGGCTGCATAATTAATTAAGGGGTGGGGCAAGATCGCTCTATAGCGCCCCCTTGAACTTTTCTTTGAGGCAGCCCTGCCATAGTTTTGGACACAGAGTTATGAAACCTCAGCTGAATTGTAGAACATGGCAAGACCACCCGATTTGACTCTTATCAGTCTATTAGACTGATAAGACTGATAAGTCTATTAGACTAATAAGAGTCAAATCGGGTGGCAAGACCTACAAAAACGTCTCTTGGAGCAATGGGCTAAAATTAACAGGAAGTGAGATATTTAAGAATGAAAATCACCATTTTTGATGTTTCGGGCTGGTTGAGAAGGGGTCATATTTGAACGAACTCCTCCTAGGGATTTTATCCAATTGACTTCAAACTTGGTAGGTGTGTTCATATAGACTTCCTGAGTAAAAGTTATCAAAATTATGAATTTTGAGGAAACTATGTGGGTGGGGTGCTCCCTCAAATTTGACTCTTTGATCCAAATTTGCCCCCTGCATGTGGTCTATTTTAATGAACTCCTCCTAGGGATTTTATCCAATCAACTTCAACCTTGGTAGGTGCATTCATATAGACTTCCTGAGTAACAGTTATCAAAATTATGAATTTTGATGAAACGATGTGGGTGTGGCGCTAAAATTTGACCTTTTGAGCCAATTCTGGCTAATTTGAACGAACTCCTCCTAGGGATTTTATCCAAGTCACTTCAAACTTGGTAGGTGTGTTCATATAGACCTGAAGATTAAAAGTTAACAAATCCTGAATTTTGATGAAGCGGTGTGGGCGTGGTGCTCCATCAAATTTGATTCTTTGACCCAATTCTGGCAAATGTGTGTGGCCTATTTTAACTACTTAACTCCTCTTAGGGATTTCATTCCATCTAACTGATGGACACGCTTGGCATGTGTGTGTTCTTAAGGCCTTGACTATGAAAGGCTCCCAGGGACTTCATCTGATTGACTTAAAACTTGCCCGACGTGCACACATGCCAACATGCGCGAGGGCCCAATGTATTCAGACATCATGTCCATATTTAGTCATATGTTGGACTCATTCCTGGTTTGCATAAGATAACCTGTGTGTATAAATGTCATTGTTGTTGAACCTCTTCATGTTCTTGATGTGGAACATTTTTCTTTTTTCTTTTTTTTTTTGCATCAGTAAGACTTCCTGTGTGTTGTCCCTCGTCTTCTTGGTTTTCTTCTGTTTCTCCATCACTGCTGTCGGTACCACAGGCATCAAAGTTCAAATCACAGAGCACAGAATGTTGGTAAGGTCTGCACACTGTACACAAAACACTGAATAAACACTATAAAAATATTAGACCCAAAACATGTCTTCATGTTATATGTTCTAGAACATAGGGTACAAGGTACCAACAGTATTTGTACTGTGTTTCAGTGAAGTACCAGCAGTATTTGTACTGGATATTTGTACTGTGTTTCAGTAAAGTACTGGAAGCATTTGTAATATGTGTGCCTTTGCACAAATATTACACTCTGAAAAGGTGAGGACATTATTATTACAACCCTGTTTTCTTTTATTCTCTGTTTTCATTTTTCATGTGTATATATATTGTAAATGTAAAAAATAAATTATTTTAAAGTAATATTTTTTTTCCAAAAACGATGAAATCGTGGAGGAAATGAGATGATACATGTGGATGTATGTACAGACGTGGACAAAATTGTTGGTACCCTTCATTTAATGAAAGAAAAACTCAATGGTCACAGAAATAACTTGAATCTGTAAAAAGTAATAATAAATAAAAATTCTATGAAATTTAACCAATGAAAGTCAGACATTGCTTTTCAACCATGCTTCAAAAGAATTATTTAAAAAAATAAACTCATGAAACAGGCCTGGACAAAAATGATGGTACCCCATAAACTTAATATTTTGTTGCACAACCTTTTGAGGCAATCACTGCAATCAAACGATTCATGTAACTGTCAATGAGACTTTTGCACCTCTCAGTAGGTATTTTGGCCCACTGCTCCAGTTGTCTCAGGTTTGAAGGGTGCCTTTTCCAGACGGCATGTTTCAGCTCCTTCCAAAGATGCTCAATAGGATTAAGGTCAGGGCTCATAGAAGGCCACTTTAGAATAGTCCAGTGTTTTCCTCTTAGCCATTCTTGGGTGTTTTTAGCTGTGTGTTTTGGGTCATTGTCCTGTTGCAAGACCCATGACCTGCGACTGAGACCAAGCTTTCTGACACTGGCCAGCATTTCTCTCTAGAATCCCTTGATAGTCTTGAGACTTCATTGTACCCTGCACAGATTCAAGACACCCTGTGCCAGATGCAGCAAAGCAGCCCCAGAACATAACAGAGCCTCCTCCATGTTTCACAGTAGGGACAGTGTTCTTTTCTTTATATGCTTCATTTTTTCATCTGTGAACATAGAGCTGATGTGCCTTGCCAGAAAGTTCAAGTTTTGTCTCATCTGTCCATAGGACATTCTCCCAGAAGCTGTGTGGCTTGTCAACATGTAGTTTGGCAAATTCCAGTCTGGCTTTTTTATGACTTGTTTTCAACAATGGTGTCCTCTTTGGTCGTCTCCCATTAAGTCCACTTTGGCTCAAACAATGACGGATGGTGCATTCTGACACTGATGTTCCTTGAGCTTGAAGTTCACCTTTAATGTCTTTAGAAGTTTTTCTGGGCTCTTTTGTTACCATTCGTATTATCCGTCTCCTTGATTCGTCATCAATTTTCCTCCTGCAGTCATGTCCAGGGAGGTTAGCTACACTCCTCTTAAATTTCTGAATAATATGTGCAACTGTTGTCACAGGAACATCAAGCTGCTTGGAGATGGTCTTATAGCCTTTACCGTTAAGATGCTTGTCAATAATTTTCTTTCTAATGTCCTGAGACAACTCTTTCCTTTGCTTCCTCTGGTCCATGTTGAGTGTGGTACACACCATGTCACCAAACAGCACAGTGGCTACCTGTAGTCCTATATATAGACCCACTGACTGATTACTGCTTGTAGAGACCTGTGATGCTAATTAGTGGACACACCTTGAATTTACATGTCCCTTTGGTCACATTATTTTCAGTCTTTTCTAGGGGTACCATCATTTTTGTCCAGGCCTGTTTCATTAGTTTATTTTTTTAAATAATTCTGTTGAAGCATGGTTGAAAAGCAATGTCTGACTTTCATTGGTTAAATTTCATAGAATTTTTATTTATTGTTACTTTTTACAGATTCAAGTTATTTCTGTGACCATTGTGAGTTTTTCTTTCATTAAACAAAGGGTACCAACAATTTTGTCCACGTGTGTATGTCTGTGGATTCATTTATAATGAAAGAAATGAATGATGATATTTAAATATTTAAAGAACAAAATCAATTCAAGAGCATCCAGAAAATCTTTATTTTTATTATATTTTCAACAGCTGCAGGTTGTTTCTAATGATTTCTCTTCTTCATCTTTTCATCTCTTTGTCCTCTTCATCTTTTTGTCCTCTTCGTCTTCCTCTCAGGCTAACTCTGACTCAGTTTGAGGTGAATCCAGATCAGGTTGTTGTCAATTTCCAGCAGAATTCAGGTCTCTAGTTTCTAATCAACAACACTTCACTGTGGAGTTTGAATATGATGTCAAACTGTTTGAGTTTTTCAAGCTTTGTGCAGCTGACATCCTCTTGTCATCAGATTTATGAAGCCGTACAAAAAACATTTTTACACCAGGTCCAGATGATTTGAATGTAACACATCATGAGGATGTATGGCTGAGCAAACAGACAAACATCTCAACACAGTGAATCACTGAAGAAACAATTCAAACTCACATGTTGGATGTTTTCTGTTGCAGTCCCGCAGTGTTGCAGGCCCTCAATCTGCAATCTAACGGCAAAATAGGGTAACACAAGACTCAGTCTAGATCACTGACACATGAAGCCAAAACGCCCCCTGGTGGCTGACTGCATAAACTCCATGTTAGCAGATGGAACAAACTAGTTAAGTGATTTGTTTGCTTTTAATGAGTTTTCTGATGTGCTGAAAAGGACATTTCACATCATGACTGACATCTGAGCCTTGACCTCGATACTGCGACTCTGAACCACATTCATCACAGTCCATCAGTTGTTGACATGTTTATAATGTGGAGGAGCGACTCGTGAGCAGGAGCAGAGCTCATCACTTGTTATTGACAGACTGACTGACAGAGAATAGGCGCCATCTACTGTCGATCTCATGAATGACAAGCGTTCATTCATATTTTGTTTTGTGGATAATGAGAGTTTACCTGTTTATTTAGCTCAGCCCCACTTTCAGCTGTAAGGGTTGACGCGTTCAAACACCCCTTCACATCTTTTTATTACAAATGAATCAGAAACTGAAGTAGAACAAAGTTTACATTGAAGGTCTATTCTGCAGGATTTAGTAGCATCTTGTGGTGTGACACCGTCCATTCATCCTCCTGTTCCAACTGTGAGCGAGGAACCACGGTGACCACAAAATGTGCAAAAAACACAAAAACAAAAGTCTCGACCTAGATCCAGAATTTAGTTTGTCTGTTCTGGGCTCCTGTAGAAATATGGCCAACTCGATAAAACGTTCTATAACAAGTCCGATTTTCAGCTGATTAAACACTAATAAAAGTTATGAAGGTTAATATCATAATATGTATATTCGTTTACTTTCAGACAAAAAGGACCAGACTGCTGTCACTAACCACCACACATCCATGGCACCAGTTAACCAAAACACCAGAGGTGCAGTTGATCCGTTGTTGCACAAAAATCTGAAGTTTTAACTGACGCCTTGCAGATGAAGTGTGAGCAAAGCTTCACAGACTGGATCGTTAATTTCTCACCTCAGGTTTGATTAGTTGATAGCAGAAAGTCTCTGAGAATCTCTTTGATGGAGAAACTGTAAATATTTCTATAACGTTTGTAAAATCTGTCTGTACCACTACATGAACGTGAAACTGCTGCCTTGTTGACCACGACACAGAAAGAAAGTTCTTTTTTTTTTTACCTGATTCAATAGACATCTAATACTCTGTCTGTGCCTGACCGTCACTCTGTTTAAGAGCTTTGCCATTGAAAAGGCTAAGACCACCTTGGAGGCCCTGGCCATGGTGAGCCAGATACTGAGTCGAAACGTCGCAGTGACTGCCAACAGCATCGGTGTTCCTTTCAAAGTAAGAGACAAACATCTGATATTGTCATGACTTGGCAAAGGAACCCAAAAATGAGACTCTAACTGACAAAAGAAAAAGGTTTATTTGAGATAACGGAGTGTGGGAAGGAAGGGTGCTGGTCTGAGGGGGGTGATGAGTTGTGAGCTGGTCCAGAGGGAGTAACTGCTGGGGGGCTTGAGGTGATGGCTGGGCTGGCAGCCGGGCTGGTGGGCAGGCAGGCAGGCAAGGTCTGAACAAAAGACAAACAGGTTTAACTATAGCACCGACTGGCACAGAGTACAGCTTCTAAAGTTTAGCTCAATTAGAAGTCTTAATCCAACAAATTGTGTTCACAGAGTGCAATACCCTTCTGATCCTGTCCACCATCACTTCGAACACAAAGTAAACACACACACACACACATACATTATGAATATGGATATATGACTGTATTGTGTGGTATTGTCACTACATGACTCATTACTCTCAGTGCACATATGTATTGCACAAAACTAGAATAAAGAAATCCAGGATAATTAAGCAAGCCCAGCTTGACCTAGTCTGCTCGGCACATCCTGGGTTAATTGGTTGCACGTTTGCTGAGCCAGGATGAAAAAGTGCAGCTATGTTAAGCCAGGTAAAGATAGCTGGGATAAGTGGATGTTCATGGCATACTTAAATAGACCTCGTGATCGCTCACAGAATCACTGATGCGAACATGAATAAAAGTCACACTTCATACCTCACGGCCGCTGAACAACAGCTCCTGATGGAGTTCTATGAAGAGGAGAAAGATACTATAAGAAAAAAAAGGCAACACCAATGCCATAATTACAGAACGCGAGAAAGCCTGGCAGACAATAGCGGACCGGCTTAATGCGGAAGTAGTCCAAAACTGTACAATTAATAAACAGTGCTCCACTGGAGGTGTCATAATTAGGCTACAATTAAAAGGACTAAAGGAGTCACTTTAAGTCCACTAACTGTTGTACACTTTACTTTAAAAGTGCCAAGCAGGTGCATGTTACTCAGGAAATGTAGAGTATGATTAGGTGCAAACAATTATCCACAATGTGTCATTTAATCTATTTTTTTCATGTTACGTTTTTCTCTATTTTATCTTTCTATCCTTCATAAAGAACAAACTTGTCTGGCCATAAAAGGCAGCAAGTTAAAATTAAATATAAGAACATTTTGCAGGCTGGAGCTGGCACTCAGTAACAGACAGTAACAGACTCTGTCCCAGCCACAGAATCTGTCCACTTCATACAAGGTACATATTGCAGTACTACTGCACATGGAACACAATCAACTGGATTTCCTTGCAGTGTCTGGGAACACGCTTGCATTTTTGGAGCCACCAGAAGATGATCCTCTATCTATCTATCTATCTATCTATCTATCTATCTATCTATCTATCTATCTATCTATCTATCTATCTATCTATCTATCTATCTATCTATCTGTCTGTCTATCTATCTATCTTCTTCATTATTATAGCAATATAACACTTGACACCTGAGTAATAATACTACTAAGAGAAGAAAAATGAGAAATGATTATATGTCATATTTTAAAACAGGATAATTAAAATGATGCAACATACTTAGAAAGTATGGACATGCTGTAAAACACATTAATCCCTCACAGGATTGACGGTGGAAATACAGGTGAATCACTAGGATTAATCTTAGCCTGGCTGTTAGCCTGGTCTGTAGCAGGCTAGCTGCAGAGAATAAATCACCATAGTAACTTAGCCGGGTTAAGTTTGAGCTGCTTTCATGCAACCGACTTGAGGCTAAATTCAGCCAGGATAACAAACATACCCCGGCTTAATCCCTTATCTTGGTTTTGTGCAATACCCCTCTGGTGTGAAGTCAGACTGGTAACTAAGATGGGAAAATTCTTGGTAAGAAAACTGCTGCTGACATTAAAAATATAATAATAATAATAATAATAATAATAATAATAATAATAATAATAATAATGTGTATTGTTTCTGTGCAGAAGCCGATTGTTAATCTAGGTCTTAAATCTAAACTTCAAGCTTTGATTAAAGGTAAGTATGAACACACTGCATTACAGAACACTGTAATTTACAGGAGTCAGTGAACTACACATCATGGTAAAGGTGTGTGTGTGTTTACTGATGGAATACTGATTCCTCTTCATCATAACATCAACTTCAACCAAACAGCAGCTGCAACCAAACATTACAGACAACAGACATCATCGCTCATCATCACGTCACCTCCTCCAATCCCTCACTTCACATCACACTGATGCTGTCAAACTTAAAGAACCACAGTTTAAGTACCACAGTAAAAGTATCATGTTGCTGTCAGATGGAGTTCTTCAGCTTGTTATTTTTTTTCTTTCTCATTAATAAAGTTCTTCAGCATCACTGGCTCTCTTCTTTGTTTTTATCCTCCATCTTTGATGTGTCTGAGCACAAACAACAAATCAGAGCACAGAACTGTTTGTTGTTCTCGTTTCATTGTGCTGTGTTAACTTACATTTGACAGATAAACCTGACACTTCAAGCTGAGTTCTGATTACATGTTTCTGTTCACATCATCTTCATGAAGTTCAGTTTGAAAAACATAAATACACAAACATACACGTACACATGTATGTACATAAACACAAGCACACAGAGTTACATGTACATACACATACATGTACAGACAAAATAAACATGTTGTTACATTTCCTGGTTGAACATTTCTGTCATAGATTTCATATGATGATTAAATAAAGTCACTTTATTTTGAAAAGTCGCTCCTGGGTCAGCCTCGGCAGCCCGTCGTCATGGAGACGGTTTGTTGTTTCTGAGCCGCGAGGAGCCTGGAGACACCTGATCAGAAGAGGAGGTAAAGATACCTCAGGTAAGAAGGTCGCCTGTCTGCTAGCTGCTGTTAGCCCTGGAGCTAACGCTGTGTGTCTTTAGCCCAGGAGCTAACGCTGTTTGGCATTAGCCCAGGAGCTAACGCTGTGTGGCGTTAGCCCAGGAGCTAACGCTGTTTGGCATTAGCCCAGGAGCTAACGCTGTGTGTCCTTTAGCCCAGGAGCTAACGCTGTGTGGCGTTAGCCCAGGAGCTAACGCTGTGTGTCTTTAGCCCAGGAGCTAAAGCTGTGTGGCGTTAGCCCAGGAGCTAACGCTGTGTGTCGTTAGCCCAGGAGGAGCTAACGCTGTGTGGCGTTGATATTGCTGTCGTATGCTGACGGAGTGACGTGACATCATCACCTTGTGACATCGAAAAGGTGATGGCGAGGTCAGAGCGTGACGTCATCGACTTCGCGGCGATGGAGAGAACTGCAGGCGTCGATCGAGGCCGGCGGAGATACAAGAGAGGGCGAAGCCAGACTGAGAGCCGTCGGCCAGAGAGTGAACTACAACCAGTTCGGGTAACTCCAGGTAACTTCCAGGTAACTCCTACAAGGCTTCCGGGATTTATGAAGGACTTCCAGGATGTTTAGTAGATTTTTGGAGTTCATTCAAGACGTTCAAAGTACTTCAGGGTTCCAGGTGCCTTAGAAGGATTCCAGAAACGCTCAAGGCTGACATTAGAGTTCAGGATGCTGAGACTGGATCCACTCCTTCAAGGGGTCCTTGAAGGTTTTCTAGAATGGTTTGAGAGGTTTCTTAGATACCTTAAGATATTCCAGGAGTATTCTAATAGATTATATGATGTTTTGGAGAAGACTCCTGGGATGCCTCAAGGCCCTTCCAGGCATCCTGAAGATTCAGGCTGTTTATAAGGGTCTCCTGGCGATCTGTGTCGATAAAGCGTTCTTCTTGATGCCTCAGATGGCTCTGGGGCCCTGCAGGTCATGAAAAACATTCAATACTTTATGAATAAATTCTATGATACTCTAAGTAGAGAGTCCTGGCATCTTTCAAGACATTTCAACAGTCCTTGAAAGAGTACCGGGCCATCTTGTAAGGTCATATCTCTGTCAGAGATCTGGTCATAATAGGAGTCACCTGAAGCCTCTCGAGAAGACAGACATAGATGGAGCTCCACGGAAACAGCACTGGAACCCGGTCGCCCTGAGCAACCAGTGATGTCCAGTCGGCCTGAGCAACTAGAACTTTCTTCTTCTCTTCTGTTTGCCAAACATGGTATCTGACCTGGAGATACGTGGTTTCAACTGACAAACTTTAATAAAATGAAATAAGAGCAGTGTTTCCTGTTGGTGCTCGTATTTTGAAAGGTTTGTGTTAATAATCTCATGCTTCAGTCAAACTGTTTCTAAAGTCAGTGATCCAACTTTTGTTTGTTTGGTTATCTGCGTTGTGGCAAACATGTGAGCCTTTGTTTTGATTTACATGTGAGTTACAAAGTTAATGTAAGTGTATGAACAGTTCGGTCACTTATTTGTCAAGATCACAACATAGGAAATAATAGGAAATGTGTTTGATTTCATTCCCAGTGGACCCAGAAGAAACGACATGTCAACTACTATAAGTACCATATAATAATATATATATATATATATATATATATATATATATATTTACACACACATACATACATATATATATGTGTGTGTGTGTGTGTGTGTGTGTGTATATATATGTGTGTGTGGAGAGAAGAGGCGTCAGCTTCCTGTTGAGTTTTCACATTCAGTCAGATTCAGACTGACTCTGGGGTTCACACAGGAAGTGGTTTGGTTGGTTTACACTGAGGAGAAAACAGGTAAGAGGTCTCTGAACTGATTTATGGGAACTCATCTGTTGACTGTAACTGTAAGTCCTTGAGGAGTCCAGAGAAGGTTCAGAGGGTCATTAAAGGGGCTCCAGGCATACATGAAAGAGAGAAATGTCCTGAATCCTTCTGTCTAGAAAGACCAAGGATCAATTTCAGGGAGCACCTGGCCTTAAGATCATCTGGAAACTGCATTTGTGGTTTATGTTCTTCAGCAGATTCCAGGGTCCTTGAAAATATTCCAGAAATCAAACAAACTAGTCTAGATGGTCATTCCAGGATGATTTGTGGGCTTTTTCTGGCTCTTCAAGGATTCCATTGTCTTTGAAATGCTTCCAGGATTCATTGAATGACATCTGGGATCCTTCCAGAGTTTCCAAAGATCCTAAAAAGAGTTTCAGGATGATGATGACAGTAGATTGAATGGGTCCTTGAAGGGTACTGGCAGCATTCAAGGAGTCAAGGGGCTCAAAGAGTTGAGAATGGTTTGAGTTCTCACTTGAGGAGTAGTCCTCCTCACGGAGCAGAGAGGATCTTTGCTCACAGCTTTCTATACAACGCAGGAGGAAACTTCAGACTGCAGGTTGAAGTTTGTGTGACGGGGAATCAAACCGACAACTCAGCTGGTCTGCATACGTTATTTCTTCTTTTGTGGGTAGTCTTTGGTCATCATTGTTTAATTAACTTCATCAGAGGAGAGCACATTTTAAAAACAGCTGATCTGATATTTCCTGTTTCTGTCTTAGATCTATCAGCAAGTACTTAGTATTAATACCACAGTATCAAGTACTGTCAGCTAAAAGTACTTCAAGTGCACTATGCTGAATCGAGATGAAGGGCAGAACTTTTAAAGAGGTGATGAAGATCATGGAGGAGGCGCCGAATGCCAGAAAAGCTCTGCAGGAAAACTACGACAACCTGCTGAGTGTGGCTGATTACTGCTGCAACAGCTACATAAAGGTTAGTTAAGAGTTAGTTAGTTTTCTTTCTTTCAATAAAGGGAAGTGTGACTGCATCTTCAACCAAAACCATGCCTGACTAGGCATAACCTGAGAAGAGGAGGGAGGGGAGAGTCCCCGACGGTCTGAGTCATATTGGCAGCATAATAACCTAATGATGGTGCCTTGACCATGAAGAGCTTTGTATGTAAGGAAAATTTAAAAATTGTTTTCTAGATTTAACAGGTAGCCAGTGCAAGGAAGGCCAAAATGGGAGAGATGTGATCTCTCTGATCTTAGTTCCTGTCAAGAACACGTCACAACAGCATTCTGAATCAACTGCAGAGTCCTCAGAGACTTATTGGAGCAGCCTGATAACAAAGAGTTACAATAGTCCAGCCTAGAAGTAACAAATGCATGGACTACTTTTTCTGCATCTGCCTGAGACACAATGTGTCTGATTTTGGCGATGTTACGTAAGTGAAAGAATGCAGTCCTCGAAATTTGTTTTATGTGGACGTTAAAGGACAAATCCTGATCAAAAACAACTCCAAGATTCTTTATGGTGGAGGTGGAGGCCAGGCGATCCGTCTAAGTAACTAAGTCTCTAGAAAGAGAGTTTCTGGTGTTTTGGTTCCAATTACAAGAACTTCGGTTTATTACAATTCAGCATCAGAAAATTGTAGGTCATCCAAATTTTATATCAGCAAGAACATGCTTGGAGTTTAGTTAACTGATTGGTTTCATCAGGCTTGATCAATAAATATAATTGGGTGTCGTCAGCATAACGATGAAAATTAATGGAGTGATTCCAAATAATGTTCCCTAGAGGAAGCATATATAAACTGAATAGAAGTGGACCTAGTACAGAACCTTGTAGGACTCCCGTGACAAACTTTGTGGTATGCATGGAGGATTCATCATTAATGATAAACAAACTGAGATCAATCTAAGAGATTATGACTTAAACCAGCTTAGGGCGGTTCCTCTGATGCCAATTAGATGTTCCATTCTCTGTAAAAGAATTTGGTGGTCAATGGTGCCAAATGCTGGCACTAGATCTAACAGGACAAGTACAGAGATGAGTCCTTTGTCTGATGCCATTAGGAGGTCATTTGTGACTTTGACTAGTGCGGTCTCTGTGCTATGATGCACTCTAAATCCTGACTGAAAATCCTCAAATAAACTGTTCTTATGGAGAGTCATGGAGAAGTACTGCTACAACAACTACATAAAGGTCTGTACTACAAATAGTACTGCTACAACAACTACATAAAGGTCTGTACTGCAAATATACTGCTACAACAACTACGTAAAGGTCTGTACTGCATATAGTACTGCTACAACAACTACGTAAAGGTCTGTACTGCAAATATACTGCTACAACAACTACGTAAAGGTCTGTACTGCATATAGTACTGCTACAACAACTACGTAAAGGTCTGTACTGCTACAACAACTACGTAAAGGTCTGTACTGCATATAGTACTGCTACAACAACTATGTAAAGGTCTGTACTGCATATACTACTGCTACAATAACTACATAAAGGTCTGTACTGCAAATAGTACTGCTACAACAACAATTTAAAGTGCTGTTCGGCAAATTGTACTGCTACAACAACTATGTAAAGGGCTGTACTGCGAATAGTACTGCTAGAACAACTACATAAAGGTCTGTATTGCATATAGTACTGCTACAACAACTACATAAAGGTCTGTACTGCAAATAGTACTGCTTCAACAGCTATGTATAATACTGCTGAACGTGAGTGCTTGTATAATCTGTCGTCTGTCTCCGTGTGTCAGTCAGGAGACGCCAGTTTGAAGGCGTTAGAGGAAACAAAGAACTTCACCACCCAATCACTGGCCAGTGTTGCCTACCAGATCAGCACTCTGGCCAATAGCGTACTGAGTCTGCTTGATGCTCAGACCAATCAGCTTCGTGATATGGAGTCTTCCATCAACATCGTGGACAGGTGAGCCACACCATCCAACCCTGCTGACCATGACTAATCAATCGATAATTAATCAATCAATCAATCAATGTTTGAGTTTGTCTAAAACCTGAATGTAGTCTCTGTGACGTCCCCCCAGACTACCTGAAACCTGGACATAGTCTCTGTGACATCAAGCTGTAAACATGTTTATTTCTGCTGTGAAGTTGGACATTTTAACATGGGACAACAGGTCCTTGAAAACAGTTTGTTATCTTGCAGATAGTTACTCTTGACTGCTCCTGATGTGTGTCCTCTCAGTCTGTGCTGACATACAGATCCAGGTCCTGCTCTGTGTGTGATAGCCTCCACTGAATGAATGGATGGATGAATGGAGCCTCTGTTCTCTGTCTGCTGTGTGTTCGCTCATCATTAACAAACTACGACGTCCACTGCTGTGAGGTTGGGTTGAAGTTCTTCTCCTCTTTCTTCATTTGTCCCTTTGTTTGTGTCTGTCACAGATCTTTTCCTCCTCTGGACCTCAGCTGCAGATATTTGTCATCACTGACTGATTATTGTGAATAAACCATGTTTAAATGTCAGTTTCTTAGAGTGAACCCAGAGAGAGTGATGAGAGAGCAGAGAATGAGGTGTCTAGTGTTTTGGTCTGATTGGACATGAGTGAGAGCAGATCTGTGCTGTGAAAGCTCCAGCTTTAGATGGAATGATGAGGAAACCGTGCTGGTTGTCCTCCTCAGACCGTGGAGATGCGCACAAAGAGAAAGTTTCTCGGAGAGAAATGCGAACGCTTTTCTGGCCCGATTGAGGCGAGTTCGCAACCACAAGATCCTCCCTCCATCTCAACCTCCTGCGTTTTAGCCCGCCCACCATACAGCCGCCGACCAATCAACTACCAGCTGCTGGACGGCATGGGCCATGGCATGAAGGTATCTCACACACATACAAATCGTGTGCATCACTGAGCAACCAATGCAGAACTTTCTGTTCTTAACATCGACACATCAGGATTTAATCAATATGTTTGAGTTGTATTTAAAACGGTTTCCTCAGAGTTTTCAGTCTGTGGATGTGAATCAGCAGTTTCATTAAGACAAACAGGCCAGTAAAAAAAAGACAAAAGCAGAAGTTAAATTTTATTGTGAAAGTCTCTGCTGCGGAGATGCAAACAGGAAGTGCGGCTGCAGGCCACACAAAACAAGTCAAGTAAAGTTCATGTTTGGTCGCTGTGAGCTGTTTGTGATGGAGCTGACTGCAGGATTATTTCCTCTGACAGTGTGAGACCTGCAGCTGGACTGCTGACTACTGTAAACTACTGCAAAGTACTGTGAACTACTGCTAAGTACTGTAAACTACTGCAAAGTACTGTAAACCACTGCAAAGTACTGCAAACTACTGTAAAGTACTGTAAAGAGCCAAACCCGGCTAGTAAACTGCCTCTGTAGTCTACTGTATCCCATTAGACTGGACACCACTGGTTTTTCAGTTCAGCATATAGTGACTACTAAATAAAAAACATCCAAATATGTTTTGTGCTTTCCGTCATTCATCCAAAATCATTCACACGAGACCCAAAAGCTACTTCACTCACCTGTTCTTTGTTCTTTTGATGAAATTACATTGTGTTGAATCCAAATCAAGTCAATTTTTATTTGGCATAGCCCAGGTCACAAACACATTATCCTCAGAGGGCTTTACAATCTGTACAGAGAGTGACACCCTCTGTCCTTAGACCCTCGGTTCGAGTGAGGAAAAACTTGCCCACAAAAACCCTTTAACAGGGAAAAAAGGTGGAAGAAACCTCTGGGAAGAGCCACAGAGGAGGATCCCTCTCCCAGGGCCGGACAGGCCAATGGATGTCACGTGTACAAACAAACCAACACAAACATATTGTACAGTTACAATGAATGATAGAATGACAATGAATTACAATGAATGATAGAATGATTACAGTAGCAGTGGAACCTGTGATAGAGTTAGAGGGACACAGATGCACAGCAGCAGTAAATCATTAACTGACTATAAACTGTAATGTATCAGAAGGGCTCACAGGAGGATTTGCAATGCAGACTCAGGAGCAGTGAAGGTTCAAAAATAAATAATAAAAATAAATAGATAAACAAGTACAGCGAAAGATACAAATACAATAGGCAAAAATGGTAGTTTGAAAAACAGAGGCTAAGGTCGAAGATCAGGTAATCCAAAAACTAGGAAAGCAGACAAAGGGATACTGTGCAAGACAAGATGAACTGGCGATGTAAACAAAGGGGAGCACAGAGACTAAATACACCCGGAGGGAAAGAAGGGGAGAAACAATCAGGCACAGGTGCAACACACTGAGGAGGCGAGGTAATCGAGGAGCAGGGATAACTCACGAGGCAGCAGAGGGCCTAAAAAGACAAGACCCAGGAGGTGAGACATAGGATAACTGAAAACATGATTTATCAAGACGCAGTGACAAAATGGAATATGGTAGCAATAATGACAGTAATATATGTAATATATGTAGTGGACATCATGCAGGACCACAGCAGCAGCCACGATCCATGAGAACCTGCTGGACGAGAGAGCACAGAAACTCCAGGGAAAAAGTTTAGTTAGTAACATGCATTAACATGCATTAATTACAGTAATTAGAGAGATTTCTAGCGAGTGTGATTGATGTGAAAAGTATGGAAGGAGGCAGGAAACCAGGTATCCACACACACAGGCAGTCTTTGTTGATCATTGGGAAAAATGTTTAGACAGTCTATTAGGCTGCTGAAGCCTGAGGAAGCTCTATTGATGCTCACACACACACACACACACACACTCACAGAGTAATTCTCTCCCTCCCCCCTCAGGTCTCTGGGAAACAGGCGGACAGAACAGGGACGATCCGTAAACATTGGCGCCTCCATCAGGTTCTGTTTGGTTCACCACTGAGTTTTGTTGCAACTACTTCCTGTTCACACCAAACATCTCTAACAGGAAATTGTGAATGGTGTTTGTTTCAGGTCCAACAAACCACCAGAGCCCGTCCAGTGCCCGGTGGCGCCCCTTGTCAGCAGGTAATACACTGTCCTGGGTTTTGCCTGTCAGGATACATTCAGGTTTGTTGGCAAAGGTTGTCAGGTTGTACGCCTGCAGATGAAACTCACCTACACTGTCTCCATGAAATAGAAAGTAGGGTTCGGTTTCCTTCCTGTCAGATAGGGAGGGACTTCTCATGGTTGGACCAAACTGAACCTCTTCCCTGTTGGTCTCGGAGGCTGTGCTCGGGTCTGGTCTGGTCCGGCTGCTGAGCCCAGTTCTGCTGATTCAGTTAGCAGCAGCTAGTTAGTGGTTAGCTGGTTGGCTCCATGTTAACAGAAACTTTCGTCTCGCTCAGCTCTAGTTTCGGGAAACCCGTAGCTCCGCCCACCATCCCCACCACCTGCCCAGCTCCACCTGAGTGTGACATCATCACCACGCTGCTGGACAACCCCCCGCCTCCTCCTCCTCCTCCTACAGCCAATGAAACACCAGGTCATGATGATGAGGTCACTAACACCTCAGCCCTGCACCCTCCACCTTTACCTGCTTTGCCAGGACGGGTGGTGGCTCCACCCACTCCTCCTCTACCTCTTTCAGAGGCTCTGACCAATCACAGCCTCTGCCTCGGCTCCCACCCCTCCCCCTCGAGACGGGTGACAGCAACATGTCAGTGCATGTTACCATGACGAGCAGACTAATTGTCATGGTAACATCATGTTAACCTGATTTCTTGTGTCTCATTGGTCAAACTGAATGACATCATGATGACATCACATCTCCTCTGTCTCCTCAGTGGTGGAGGAAAACACCTTCCCCCCTCCCTCCCCCCCACCCCCCCCTCCTCCCTCTGATGATGATGGCTTCCCTCCCTTGACCAATGATGGCTCAGAGCTGCCAGCCCCGCCCCCTCCACCTCCACCCAGCCAGGAAATAGACGGTACCTTTATGTCTCTAGTGCTGTGTCTCAATTCAGGGGCTGCATGCTTCGAAGGACCTTGACAACCATTGGCTAGCCTTGAAACTTTTCCTGGTTGCGTCACCAGCTGCGCACCTGCTGTCAGTTGGTACTTTAAATGTAGCCGCTTGGTGTCGCCATTGTTGTATGTTTCACGTTTTATGTGTTTTATGTGAGGCCGCGAAGGATAGTTGCGGTGCACCCTCGAAAAAGAGGGAAAAGAAGGCCGCATATGAAGGCTGCATTTGAAGGAGTCTTCGAATTGGGACAGCCTTCACGCCGCTGTTCAATGCTGGGAAACACAACAATGGCGACACCAAGCGGCGACAGGCAACGGTTATTTTAAAAGTACCAACTGACGGCATGTGGCCGCGAAGGCTGCGTCCTTCGAAGGATGCAGCCCCTGAATTGGGACACAGCGTCTATCTGTCTTCTGTGGTGTTTTCTCCTCAGTTTCTTCTGTGGTGTTCCTCCTCAGTTTCTTCTTCTGTGGTGTTCCTCCTCAGTTCTTTCTTTTGTGGTGTTTCTCCTCAGTGACCCTTCTGTCCAGGAATCTTGCCCATTATATATCAACCACGCTCCTCTCTCTGAGGGTCGCTCTGGCCATATCTAACTGCGCTATACGCGCTCTCTCTTCCTGCCTGCTTTCCAATCATGTAAGCTGATGGAGGACACTGCTGTCATCCAATAGACACATTCATTTTGTTTCCTTAAGAAAAACCTTGAGAGTTCCAGGAGGCTCTTAGAAGTTTATCAAGAAGTCTAGTGAAGGTTCCTGAAGACTTTAGGGTTATAGATCACAGAAGGTTCCTGAAGACTTTGAGGGTTATAGATCACGAAGGTTCTGAGCTTTTGAGGGGTTATAGGTCATGAGAAGGTTCTGAAGTCTTTGAGGTGGTTATGGGTCCAAGAGAAGAAGTCTGTGATTGAAGTATTGTAGGTGATGACTCTCTGCTGCTGCTGCTGCTGCTGCTATAGTGCTGATACTGATCCTGTCTGTCTGTCTGCCAGTAATGATCCCCCCTCCTCCCCCCTACCCTCCCCCGAGTGCTCCTCCTCACCCCTCCTCTTCCTCCTCGCCTCAGCTCATAGCACCTGCCCGCCTAGAACACCTGGGTAGATAAACAGACTGTACTGCAGTGTGAGCATAGTATGAAGCGTTGTATGAGCTGTAGTATAGGCGTAGTAAAGGTGTAGTATAGTGTGAGTATAGGCGTAGTATGAGCTGTAGTATGGGTATGGTATGAGCTGTAGTATAGGTGTAGTACATGGACGTGGTATAGGCGTGAAGTGAACTGTAGTATAGACATATTATGAGCTGCATGGTATAGGCGTAGTATAGATATAGTATAGGCGGCCAGTATGAGCTGCAGTACAGATGTACTATGGTAGTAGTATGAACTGTAGTATAGATGTAGTATGAGCTGTAGTATGAGCGTAGTACTTATAGTTCTGACATCCGTTACACAACGATCTGCTCTAATCAGCTCTGCTGCTTTCTGTCAAGCTCCCACCTCTTCAAACCTGGTGGCCAAACACAGCTGTCACTCACCTGTGTGCTGGTCTGTTAGATCTAGAGCCTGCCCCTCCTCTCCTATCGGACGATGAGCTGCTTTTTGATGACATCATGCCACCCCTTCCTCCACCAGTCGACTACGACACCAACGCCCCCCCACAATACCTGGACAAAATGCGAATACTACTACTGCAACTACTACTACTGATACTTACTACCATAACTACCAGATGACATTTGAGCAGATTGGTGGTGGCATTAGTGTGTGTGTCAGCAGAGCTCCGCCTGGTGGCTGGTGTGTGTGTGTGTGTGTGTGTGTGTGTGTGTGTGTGTGTGTGTGTGTGTGTGTATCAGAGCGCCACAGGGTGGCTGCTGTCTGTACTGCAGCATGTGTGTGTGTGTGTCAGAGCGCTACCTGGTTGCTGTCTGTGCTGCAGGATGTATGTGGTCTAACTGCAGTTCTCCCTTTGTGTCCAGTGGTGGCGCTGTACGACTAGAGGAGCCTCGAAAACCTGATGACCTGTCACTCACCGAGGCGACATTGTCTACTGACACGTCATCATGACGGCAACTGGTGTGAGGGCAT
Organism: Protonibea diacanthus; assembly: GCA_028641955.1. Lineage (NCBI taxonomy): Eukaryota > Metazoa > Chordata > Actinopteri > Sciaenidae > Protonibea > Protonibea diacanthus. The sequence goes on from CM053994.1 coordinate 149,115, forward strand.
TCTCAATGAGCAACAGAGGCTTCTTCCCTGAAAACTACGTCAATCATGTGTGGCTGAACTGAAGCCCGCCTTCCCCTCTCTGAGGCTCCTGGAGTGTGTTTTTTTTTGTTGCTGTTGCTTGCTATGGAGATTTTACAATCGGTGTTAATGATGTCAAACAGAAACTACCTGATTTACTTGCAGGGAGATGACAGATTATTAGATATTAATGAGGTAGATATGTAAATATAAATAATGTGTCACGTGTGCACAGGGTTTCTGATGTTCAATGAGCATCAATTAATTTAATTTGATTATTAAAACTTAAACCTTAACTTAAAACTTAATCTGCCACAATGAATTCACAGAGTTGAATATTTAAAAATAATCAGCACATCATTTGAAACACAAATTCACTGAAGATGAAGTCAAACATTAATTGTGTTATTTGTAAATTCGCAATAAGACATTTAATGGTGAAGATGAAGGTGTTTATTTTAATCTGATGAACTGTAAAATAAAAAATATTTTTATTCTCTGAATAGAAATGATGGACCAGAAATAAAACTGTAAGTAATCAAGCATTTTACAAAAATAAATCATTGATGATTAACTATTAATATAAAGACAAATGCGTTCATTTCAAAATAGAAAAACTAGTTTAAACAGCAGATGAAAATATTCAAGTTTTTATTTTTTGATTATTGATAAATTTTATCTTTGATTTTTTTTTAACACCTCTGTACTGAATGCAGCGCTGCAGACTCAAACTGTAAAAGTAATGGAACATTTGAGTAATCAAGTATTTGTGTTGATCTTACTGAGAGTGATTCATGTGACAACATGATTGTCTTAAAATGAATAAATGAATGAAGTCTGACATGTTGTCACCGTTCTGTTTAAATAAAGACAAAGGAAATCTGTTTCATCTGTCACTGTGAAGACGTTTGAGTTTATTCTGCTGAATGTAACACTCGAGAGGAACAACTAATCTCTACAAACCACATGAAACAATTCAGACTGAAGTCAGACTCGGACTGAACTCAGCCTTTGCCTCAGCCCTTTTGGATTGTTTGCTTTATTTTCTGACTGGATATTTATGTACCAAACCTCTGCCTGCCATTAAAGACTGTTTACCTCTTGTATCTGCATCCTGAGTGCTGCATTTGAGGCCTGTCTCTGTGCAGTGTAACAGTACAATCTGGCCAGTCATGGACTCAGCAGACTCTGAGTCCATGGGAACTTGGATTCACCAACAGGAGGAACAACTCTCTGCTGTTTGTGCGGTGGTCCCAGCGGACTGTGAGACCGCCAAGTTTCAGGCCTCAGCCAGGGATGAGTGAACTACCTGAGGACCCAGATCCAACAGCTAATTGTAAAGTCTAGCTGGAGTCTCTTTCGTCACTTCACCTCTGGCAATGACCCCACTGCCACTCCACCTCCATCTTATTCAGTGGTCTCTGCAGCTCTGGTTGCTCCTTGCCAGACCAGAACAGACAATGAGATGGGGTGGTGCCGGTCATTCTTAGTTGAGTGTGGACTTCACTTTGAGTTGCATGCTGCAAGTATTCCTGCCAAACGATCAAAGGTGGCCTTCACCATCACTCATCTGTCTGGCAGCGGAGGCCTCAGCCACAGCAGAGTGGGCACTCTCCCCATCTGCTACTACCTGAGTGAGTTCATGGACTCATTAGTGAATCTTCGTCTCTGTTGCTCCCAGGCATTGAGGTGGCCAGGCAGTAAATGTAAATGTCGTAGTAGTACACTCAGCTGTAGTATCAGTGTGTGTGTTTAAGCTCATTTATCTGCAGTGTTGAGCTGCAGCAGGCTGCTGTCTGTTATTCAAATCCTGTTTCAACAGTCACAAAGTTTATTGTGTTCTTTTATTACTTTATCATTTTTGTTGGACTCTGTGACTGCTCACCTGTATTCATAGGTGTGACACCTTCTCTTTGTCTTCTTGGTGTCCATCATTCTCTCTGATAATCTTTTCCATGTTAATGTTTATAAGGATGGTGGAACGTTTCTTTATTCCAACAGGCCAGAAGAAGAAGGGGAGGTAAAGACTTCTGATGTGAGCCTGCTGATCCAACCTGTCAGTATGAGGAGTGAGCAACATTTCATAGAAGCCTGTTTAAAGCCCTTTAAAGAACTGTTCAAAGCCATTTAAAGAACTGTTTAAAGCCCTTTAAAGAACTGTTTAAAAACCTTTAAAGAACTGTTTAAAACCCCTTAAAGAACTGTTTAAAAACCCCTTAAAGAACTGTTTAAAACCCCTTAAAGAACTGTTTAAAATCCATAAAGAACTGCCCCGAAAACTTTTAAAGGAACTTGTTTAAAACTCTTTGAGAGAACTATTTAAAACCCCCTTAAAGAATTAAAAACCCATAAAGAACTGTTTAAAACCCCCTTAAAGAACTGTTTAAAACCCCTTAAAGAACTGTTTAAAATCCATAAAGAACTGTTTAAAGTAACAAGACTGTTTAAACTTACTAGAGACTGTTAAAATCCATAAGAATATTTAAAACACTTTAAAGAACTGCATTTAAAATATTCAAGACTGTTTAAGTACAAGGCTGTTTAAATACTAGAGACTGTTTAAATACACAAGGGCTGTTTAAAATACTTAGAGACTATTTAAAAATACTAAGACATTTAAATATAAAATTACTTAAAGCCTTCAGAAGACCAGTTATGCTGTTGTTGTTTAATAGGAGGCGATATCAAATATATCATCTGTCTCATCTCTTGTAGTTATTATCTGTCTCATATCACTAACTTCAGAAGGTGAAGGTGTGGCTGATCAGTTATATAGTGATGAGTTTTCTTCACCATCAAGTCAGAAGGTTCTCCAGTTTCCATTTATACACCAATTCAGACAGTATTATGTATTGTAAACCATACAACTAACCAGTATTGTGACTAACCTATTAATAGGCCTCTTCAGTGTCTCATTTGAGATGATTGTTATATTAAATTGTAGAAATATAAATGACAAAGCAGTGCAGAAATATCTAATGAAACAAGCAATGTAATGCTAAGTGCTGAAACACAATAATTATAGTTGCTGAAACAGATGCAAATAATATAATGACAGCTTTATTATAATCTAAGTGTAAGCACGTGCTAAAATACTGATGCAATAGTGCAATACTAAAATTATATAAGCGTGCTGAAATAAGTGTAAGCTACAATGTATCTTAAATTCATAATGATGCAAATATAAATTATAGAAAGTACAATGCAATTATATTCAAACAAGTGTTTTAAATCTCATTGTTTCAAGCTAATGCGAGTCACTAAAATGGTAAACAAACAACCATGTGTATCCATCTAATATGGTTGTTTATTGTTTAGTTTGTGCATTATTACCTTTATTTGGTATTTTAGTATAAATGTTTATGCATTGTTTGTTGTATTATATATCTCACCTTTACTGCGACCGTCTTATTTGCTGCTTCCATAAGCATGCGTGCTATTCATGGTTTCATACTATTAATGGTTCTGGTTCAACGCGCTCTTGGTAGTAATAAAATACCAATGAGTTTGTTATTATTATCATGCTTTGTTGTGATCGCATCTCGGTATATGTTCATACTGTTTTGATGTCATCTCCTCTTCTGTCCACATGGCATGAACATTGGGAGATCGAAGATCGTCCGTCGTTACTTTCGACGCCATCAACGCAAGATCAAAGACATGTTGTTCCTTTTCTGGGTTGATTCCAACTCACGAGACACTGATACCGCTGTGGCTGGGGTAGCATTTGGGATTATAGTTAGTGGTCAAAGAGTGAAGTGATAGATGTTCTCAGGGATGGTGAAAAACTTAATTCTAAGATGGATGAATATCACGAAAATAAGAAATGGGAGATCTGGTCAGCTGTTTACGCCGTGACAGAGAAAGACATCAAAGTAGCCTGGGTTAATTATCAAAATTTGCTGGAAAGTTTAGAAGGTAAAACTCAGGAGCAGATTAAAAACTTAAGAGATGAATTTATTAAAGCATACTTACGCACTGCCACACAGGAATTACACAACTACCTGACAACTACAGGAACATCCCTCATGAACAACCTTGCAGAGGCGTTGGGTAAAAAAATTAAATGCTATGAAGATGAGATCAGAGCATATACCTTGTTGATTGGTTCGCTTTTATACAAGGGAATCACAATGAATCATTTCGTCTACAAATTGGAAAACACAGAGACTGAAGAAAAGTTTGAATTATCAGCCAATATGAGTACCCAGTCTGCAGTGTTTATGTTCAATATCTATAGAAGTCCTGCTCCTCTTGAACAGTGGTTATATTATAGAAGATGTGAAGATGATGATTACAGATCCCAGAAGGCGTACAAGAATGGCACACGAAGTCAGGTCTTTCTTGGCCAAAAAGTATGAGAGGTATGACTGGATGGTTGTAGCATACAAACCGAACACTCTGAAAGGAAAGCTTTTAAGTATTCAACCAGCACCTTTGTTTGGATTTCCGTTTGTGGTAACATCAGGTGATGTCGGCGTGGCATGTGAACGCAGGCGAGGGACTCACATATCAGACAAAGTTAAAAGAGCCATTCAAAGGTGCCTCTACAACGAGGTTGATTGTCATGTCGTAGCAGAAAAACTTGAGAAATGTAAGGAAAACATAGGAGTTAAAAGAGATGACATTGAAGACATTCCAGTGACAGATGCTTTGACAGCAGTACACACTTATATAGACAAAGCTCATGCTGCCGTCAATGCAAGGAAGCGCAGATAATTACATTAAACCTAATGACATTACAGAGCCTTATATTTGGGAATTTGTAGAAATATAAACTTCAACAATTCCTGTACTTTTATGCAAGTTGTGGTTCTGATTAAAAGTGATGAAGAGATCCTGAAAAAAGATCCCTGCTCTGGGCTAAATTGTGGTGGTGACCAAAAAGGCAAATGTATTCGTGTGGTAGACTCCTTTGTAGCAATGTGTGAGTGCAAGAAGCCATTATGGGGAGAACTGTGACAAGAACTGCAAGAGGATTACAAGAAAGACCTTAAAGAAACAATAGAAGTATTACATCCTGATGTAGCTGAGGGTCAGTAAATTTCATGAAATGAGTTTGATCTTAAAACATTTTGTTTGACATGGTACCTGAAATATTCACACTGAATGTGTCTTTAGTTTTCCTTGTTACTCTTAAACTGTCCCCTTGTTGGCAGTTTTTCTACAGAGAAGTCCTCAAAAATATGTTTTAAAAAGTCTGTGTAAAGTCAGAACAATATGAGTTCTGAGTTTGTCAGACCAAAGAAAAGTGTTATTAACCATCCAGCCAAATTTGAATGATTAAAAATATCCAGCAAGTTTATGAAAATTGGAATTGTCAAAATCAGATAAAAATGGATTACTCCAGCTCCAGGACACTTCAAAATCTGACAACTGTTTGAACCTCAAATGCCATTTCAGTAATATCTGTTCAAAGTCTTTTCACGTTTTTCACGAGCGTTCATAAATAATTAAGATTGAGCAAAAAGGATTTCTGAGGCGGAGGAAATACATTTGATTCATTCAAGTCAAATGGCAAACTTGATCTGATTTCTGTGGAACATTTCAGCTGATAAAGTAGAAAAAATGAATCACAATGAGAAAAATGAAAGTGTGACAAACACAAGTGATAACACCTGAACACAATGTGCAGAACTTTGTGATGAGTGAAAATGTAGAAATGATGTCGACATTTGAAATGATTCAAAAGTCTTCTGTACAACCTGTGCTGATGTCATCACCTCCTGTCTGTCAGTGAGATCTGATTGGACAAAGTTTAAACCAATGAGATGCTTTTCCTGCTTCAAGCTTCTGTCCTGATTTTGCAAATTGCTAAAATGAATAAAAATTTAAATTAACTGTAGATCACTGTGTTTTATGATCTTAAAGTCTCCATGAAACAGGAAGTAGAGTTCATGAAACAGGAAGTAGAGTTCTGTTTACTTCAAAGCGTCAGAGAAAAAATTCAGGACTTTTTTAATTTTCATTTGTTTTAATCACAGTTTTAATATGAATGAACTATTAAACTTATTATTATCTTAGTACTAATAAAATCAGAAAGTGTCATGTCAGGTTTATGGAGTCAATATTAACTAGTACTATTACATGAAATCTGATTACACAACTGAATCTGTTAGCTAAGTTAAAGCTATGTGTCTATCATAAAGTGGGGGTTATGAAACGCTTAGCGATATTGTGGATGTGGAAGGAGGGTGCTGGAAGTCAGCCCAAGAGCAGTCACATGGGGTGGAGTCTATAAAAGGCAGGAAGCTCGCGGGCCTTTCATTCTGCATGAGACACACCTGGGAGAGCCAGCCTTTGTTTTGGAGGATTTGGTATGCTCCATTTTAAATGTTTGACGTGATTTGGAATGTTAGAAGAAAAAAGAAAAAGAGAAAGAAAAGAAGTGAGCTACAGCAGCACAGGACATTTAGGTCAAACTGCTGGAAAGATGAATGCAGCATGTTTTCATAAGATATTGAGCACAGTTTGAATTCATCAGCCTGTGCACATGGGACAGTGATCCTAAACACAAGGCCAAGTAAACCCTGCAGTGGCTCAGCAGAAGAAAGAAGGTTCTCTACGTGAACCTGGGCAATCTGTTCCCTGAGGCCGGTTTGCATCCACACCGGCCCTTTGTGGAACAGATTGCCCAGAGCCTGTTCTAAAGAGGTAATCTGTCTTATCTTAGTATCATCATTGATCCACTTTGAGGAGATCTCAAACATGCATCACCTGGTCACATGTATAAAATATACCTGAATACTTTTAAAGTCAAAACACAATTTCAAACATCGAAAACTAATATATATTTCTCTCTGCACACTCCAGTCTAAATATTACAATAGTGTCATGATCTTTCCAATAGGCACATGTGACTCAACATACACTCAGATATGTGACACACTGTTCAGCATCAGTCCAGTAAGATGAATTCAACATTGCTTCAGCAGTGCGTGTGTGAATGTATGACAGACAAATAGTAAAACTCGTAATAAATAAATGAAAATGTCTTCATGGAGAACGAATACAGAATATTAATTAATGTTTAAAATGTTTAAAGCGAACATGGGGCATTCAATTCATTTTTAAATGTTCTTGTAGCTAACACAATGACGATATAATAAATAAATGTTAAGGAACGTGTGACTGACATGCATCAAATAACTGAGTGAATGAGCAGAGAGTGAAGGAACAGACAAGAAACAGTGCGTTGAAGGACCTGTTCTTACACAAGGCTCCTCCGTAAAGACCACATGTGCCCCTGAGTGCATCACGTATGTGGTCTTTACGTCACGGCTGGAAAAACAACAAACACAAAGAACAAATCTAAAGTCTGGAATTAAACTCAATCTTACAAACAGGGTAATAATTAATAATATAATTATAATAATCATATTGAGCAGTCAGAGTTTGATAATAAAGTGACGGTGTGTTCACTGAAGACTTCTCTTCATCTCTCCAACAATCAATATCTTCAATATCTTCTGTCAGTCAGCAGCTCCGCTCACTGGAAGGAGAAGGTCATTTATATTTTCGGTCATATGTTATAATATATATTTCACGATATGTCATTATATATATATATATATGTATGTAATGTATGTATGTATGTATGTATGTATGTATATATGTATGTATATATATACTCTATATATATGTATGTGTATATATAATATATATATATATATATATATATATATATAATAATGTATAACTGCTATGTATATATGTATGTATATGTGTATATGTATATATGTGTATATGTATATGTATATATATGTGCTAGCCTGCAGCAGAAGAGCGTGTGCGAATATGAACATATGTGTTGATGTGATGTAAAACTTGATCATGAAGTGCGTTCTGTTGTTGACTGTGGAGCTGCGTTCACACAGAGCCATTTGATAACATTTACATTTACATTTAGTCATTTGGCGGACACTTTTATCCCAAAAGCAACTTACAGAGAAAGGTGATAAACAGTGATAAGCATTCTGTGAAACGTTGTCAGCGTTGTTAATAAGTTGTCAACCATTGAAATGATTATAAAACATGAATGTGACGATCAAAGCTTCTGTAACTGTGATGCAGATCATCATGAAGTTACCACAGATCACATCACTAACATCCTCCGTCACACAATCCTACACTTCTCCTAACTCCTTATCGCCTCTCCTTCACACCTTTCCTCATGACCTTGTGACGTTTCACATCAAAGGTCGAGAGAACTTTTGACTACTGGACCATACCCCGTGTCAGACTGAAGAGTCACATGATGACTAATGTACCAAACATCCACAACGAGCACCGGGCTGCCGAACCGTGTGATGACAACGCGTCCATCGCCAGCATCGTTCAGCAGTCAGATAAATTGTTTTTGTCCGCCGTGTCCTCTCCTCCAGTATTTTCATGTTATGTTTGTTTTTCTCTTGTTGTCAATTAAATTTTTATTCAGAGTCTGGAGTTAAGACATTATGAGCTCACCATGCAGCTGTGTTTGGGGGCAAAGGTCACACCTTTCCCTGCTCTCTCCTGAGATCCACTGCTGCTGCCGCTGTGTGACTCTTCCTCATGATACCTGAAAAAAAGCACAAAGCACAAGAATACGTTTGATCACATTGTTCTAAACTTTATTATTCACTCTTTTGAGGTCTCCTCCCACCTGCAGGCGTACATCCAGTCTCTGCAGGCTGTTTTTTACGAAGACGGAGGGTGATTTCCGTCTTGGAGAGCGGCGTTAAGTGGTGATTCAGCATGGTGGCTGGAGAGACTATACCAGGGCGGGACTTTACCCATCCTCAGGTACAGCTCTCAATCTCTTGCTTCTGATTGTACAGGTTCTGCACCTCCACCAAGTGTCTGCAAACAGGAAGGAAATATTAATAAAAGGACTGGTGTGGACTTCCTGCTCAAAAAGTTACAGTACCAAGGTGATTTACAGACTTTATGATGGAACAAGTAGTGAGGTGATGTTTGTGATCTACGTCTTTTAAAGAGCTTGGGTTTCATGATGCCACAGAAAGTTCTCTGTGTGTTCTGATGACATTGTTTATGTTAAACAAACATGGCACAAAATGAGAGTATCCATCGATAGCCATCCATAACTTACCTTTGCGGGCTCGCAGCTCCACCCACATATCCTCGTTCTCCTCTGCGTGATTGAGTCAGAGCTGATGTGTGAGGCGATGCGGCTCCACGTGTGAGCTGCTGCCCTCATCCCAGGACTGCCAGCCGACCCCTCCCACAGACTGATGCTCAGCCTCGGACCACCCCTCTTCTTGTTCTCCTCCTCCTCTTTGTCTTCCTCCCTCCCCCTCGCCTCTTCATCCCGTCCTCCAGCGTTGTCACAGTAACCAAGAAGAGGTCCAGGTGGGGGGACTGTCACTGTGCTGATGCTGCTCTCTGATTCACTCTGCTCCTCTGTGCTGCTCTCTGAGCTCTCTGATTGGTCCCGTTTGAAGGGAGGCGGGGAGTGGGCAGTGGTGGCTTGATTCAGTGGCGTGGTTCTTGATGACAGACAGTAGGAATGTCGTTTGAGGGCATCACCTGGAAACGACCAACGGTGATACCTGAAGATTTCTTCACTGAAAGAGAAACAGAAGTATCATGAATAATCAGAACAAATACTCAGAGTACAGCTGTCCCATACTTACCTCAGTGGGAGAACACTGTGAAACAAACACTGATTTATATGAGCTGATACTTCAACAGGTTGACCTGCAGGTGTTGCTACAGGACAGATGGTGGAGTCATTTAATGGAGAAAGATTGAAGAATCTCTTCAGATCACACCTTTGATTTTGAAGTCTCCACAATGTTAGCTCATTTTCCCACAGATCCTTTCTTTCGATCGATGACTCACTCTACAAAAGATTTGTACAAGCGTCAGACAGATGGCTTTGTTCATGATGCCTGCCTCACATGAGTGCCTTTCGGTCATACACTGGCGCCCAGAGAATGCGTGTTGTGGGATTTATTAGAGTTAGGTTATAAATGTATAAAGTTATTGATTTTTTTTTTTTAATTCTTTACGTTGTTTAAGTTTTTCAAAGTTATTGAAATTCTGTGTACAGGTATGTCTTACCCTCCTGTATGGGTGTCAGTCCAGGTGATGGTGAGACAGGAGAGGACACCTGGACAAGAGGAAGATCATCATCATCATCATCATCATCGAGTCTTACTGTAGTGTGAGAGTCAAGACAATGGTGATGAGGTACAGGAGTCCGGTGGCTCTCCCATGGGACTGGGAGTACTGGTCAGGGTGAATTACTGGGAGTACTGGTCAGAGGTGGGAGTACTGGTCAGGGTGAGGTGCTGAGTGCAGGGTACTGGTCAGGGTGAGTACTGGGAGGTACTGGTCAGGGTGGGGAGCTGAGATGGTCTCTGAACCTGTGAACTAGACAAATAGTGTAGTGTTTTCAGCTTGGTGTGGCGTCACTCTGTGATGTCACTGTGATGTCAGCAGGGACTCACCATGAGGGGGCGGAGCTGGGCCAACCTTAAGATGAACAGGACTGTGTGGCTGAAATGAACAAATGAATAAATGAATGTATTAAAGGGATGGTTCATGTATTTGGGCGATGCAATTGTATTCAAACAGACCTCCCTTGGCCATAGAACTTACATATTCCTACATAAGCCCAAGCAGTGTATTGCTTTTTGACAGCAGGAGTAACACGGTAGAAAATGCTACTACAGCAAACATTTGATCTGATCTTGATTCTGTGACTTCTTCAAACGAAATATCCTGTTAATGAAGTGCTTGTTCCAGCTTCATCCTACATGTTGATCTCTTCTCTAAATGAGTTCATGCTGCTCATCCCAAACTAATCATCTAATCCATCACACAAACGGACAGAGTTCTCCACTGGACGTCAAGTGCTTCAACACATTTGTATGGTGACAGTGAGTGTCCATGATGTACAAACAGGAATCTTTCTTAATCATCCAAGTCGAGATGTCGATTTCTGGAATGAACATTTGTTTTGTCTTTCTGAATGGACACACACTTCTCGTCATACTGCATCCTCAGGTCAAGCCATGTTTGTATGATCTTTTACCTCGACCTTTAGACACCAGGCTGTATGATCCTTTGCCTGGTGCAGGTAAAAAAATTCAGAATGTTCATGAGTGACTCTTGGACAAACCTTCAGTACACAGGTAGCCCTTATCATGTTTTTAATGAGGCTCACCTGTCCCTGAGTGCTCTTTCTTAACTGAGGGTGTTTCTGGCATCTGTGGCGGGCCACCTGCTGGCTGTCGGGGTCAGGGCCTGTCAGAGGGGTGGGGCTGTGGGACAGCTGAGGAAGGCAGAGAGGGAAGCATGGCTTGGAGGGGATGGCGCTTAAGACCAGGAAGGAGGCATGGGGAGGGGAGCCTGGGAGGAGGAATGGGGAGAGGGGCTGGGGCATTGAAAGCCCTGGTTGGGGTTCAGGGGGCATGAGAAGGGTGGACCACACTCATGGCCAAAAGAGAGTACATTGGCTAGAGAGAATAGAGGAGGCTGGTCAGGGGCCCGGTGAGGAGGAGGAGGAGGGAGGAGGAGGAGGAGGAGGAGGAGGAGGAGGGGCGGAGGAGGGAGGGAAGGAGGAGGCAGGAGGGGATTACTGTGGACTCAGGGGAGGCCAGTGAAGGAGCTCTGGGTGGGGAAGGGGATGGTGTAAGGGGAGTAGGCGGAAGTCTGGAGGTGATACTGAGGAGGAGGGGGGTAGTGAGAGGGTGGAGGAGGGGTGGAGTCTGGGTGGGGATAATGGAGGGGAGGGATTTGAAGGGAGGCTGATGGGAGGAAGCTGGAGATAGACAAGATATAGAAATACATGAAGAGGTTAATTAATAAAAAATCAGAGTCAAACATTATGCAGACGATTCATTTTTTTCATAGAAAGTTCAAAACTCAATGTTCTTCACTTTTTGCTTTTGTTTCATCCTTCTGGGTCCAATTTAGCCTAGCTTAGAACAAAGACTGTACACAAGGGGAAAATGACCAATAACGCACACCAATAAATAAAAAAAAAAAAATCAGGAATTTACCATATTCATGACCTCTGTGATAGGGGGAAATTTAAAACATTTGAATCATTACAGGCTACATACAAACTACAAACAAAAGAATTTTACAAATACCTCCAGGTTAGACACTACGTGCGCACTAAAATGGATACTCTCAATCTACTAGCTGACTTTAACTTCTTAGAAAAGACTCTTTTAGATAATCTTAAATAAAGTCACTTTGTTTCCAAATTTTACTCAAGATTGCAATGTCTGAAAACAGACAGACTATGTTTCCTCTGGAAATATGGGAGACACAGTTGAAAACGCGATAATTGAAATATGGGAGGAAATTTTACTTTTGCCTTTGAAAAATATCCATATGTAATAGATTCAGAGAAATGCAATATAACATTTTACAAAATGTTTATACATCTCCATATATGTATAGTAAATATACAGCAGGGGCCTCTCCAAACTGCCCAAAATGTAAAACTATTTTAGGGACAAGATTTCACTGCCTCTGGGAATGTGAAAAGATTCCTTGGTTTGACTTTAATCTGTATGCGATGAGATTAGTGTGATGAATTAAGCAGCAAATACAGCCTAATCAATATTATGTTTATTGGATATGTCCTGAATCACTAAGATCTCCTTAAGAACACTGTACACTTTTTTGCTTATGTTGGGCGAAGGCAGTTATGTGAACAAATGGGTAGGAGATGAATCTCCTTCAATACATCTGTGGAAGTCTTCGATTTCAGACTGAGACAGTCTCCTTAAGACCAAGGTGTTCGTGTACCTGATGAGGTGTGGAAAGACTGTGACCTCAGTGGTCTGGCGGACGATTGTGGCCTCCAGAGTCGATGTGAGAGTCAATGCCCTTCAGGGGGCTCAGCTTCTACAATGTCTAATGGGAAAACAGGCCATCTGAGGCGTGTAAAGATAAAATGTCACAACAGTCTAACAATCCCTTTTCTTACCAGGAAGCGAAGATGAGGACAGAGTTCTGGAGAGACCCTGGGCTGGCAGGTTAGGCTGAAGATCAAACAAAAAATGAGGAAGAAAGATTGATCATTTTTAACACAGTGAGGACAACTGACAGTCAATACTCCATTTCATACGTTTCAGTCATTTTAAATTTCATGTCTTCCTTCTTTGGTGTCAGCTGCTCGATTTTCTGTTTTTCTCTGTTTTCCTCGTCCTTTCTGTGATGAGTCCATCAGTGCTGCTGGAACTGAAGAGGTCGAGGTGGATACCTCAATATACAAATGTAAGCTGGACACATGATTTATATTTATTATGGAGGTCAGATGATGGACCTAACACTCTGCATGGCTACAATTCAGAGAAGAAGAAGAAGAAGTGGCAATATGTTGCAATATGAGTCTCACACACTCACTCACCGCGGACTCGGACAGCATGGCTGGCTGCTGTTGATGCATCATGGGCTCCATATCTCAATGATGTCATACATGCGGAGGATGAATCCGTCACGCTCAGACGGCAGGATGAAGTCTCTGTGGATCTGAACACAGAAATAAAAAGATATGAAGTGAAATCCAAATAAATTTTTAAACTAAAAGAACCCTTTAAGAACAAAACTGACAAACATGAATCACAGAAACACTGAAGCACTGAAACATCAACACAAACATCCTTGAACATGAGGTCAGGTGTTACTCAGTGACATGAAACAGCTGCCAGAAATAATGTAATTGATATAACAAAATGTTTCCCGCAGTGGGATTAAACAGCAAACAGATTTATACGTGATGATGGTTTAACTTCACTATGTTCTTTTTATTTGTATTTCATTCAGATAGACTACACACACACACACATACACACACACACAGTGTCATGTCAAATGAGTTACTGTCATAACACTGACTACATGGACAGTGCCGTGTTCTGATTGGCTGCTGGTGCTCACCATCACAGCGATGTCTTCTGGATTGTCTCCGTCCAGGTCAAACTTAAATGTCACCATCTTACTGTTGTGAGTCTGCAACTGACACTCCACCACCCGGTCCACCATGTCTGACACCTGAACACACAAACACATAATAATGTTTATAATAATGTGTGTGTGTGTGTATATATATATGATGTACGTTATAACTGGATGTGATGATTGAAGTGGCTCTGGTTTTCACCCCTGTGATTTTCAGACGAGCTTGCGCTCTCCTCCTGAACTGCTTCGTAGCCACCCGTTTGGTCATTTCCTGGTTGCCTTTGTCTGATTGGCCATCATTGCCGTCACTCATACCTGAGGTCACATCAGAGCATAGCTACAAATGGAGAAGCATGAAAGTGAGGACACAAAAAGAAGGAGAGTATTTTCACGTGAAGCCACAGCCTGACGAATCAGAGTACTGGGGTGCAGTCAAATAGTCAAGTAGCTCCTAAGTCCTTTCCTAAACACCTTTCCTAACAACTTTTCACTTGACCTTGATGGAAAAACGTCACGGAGTCCTGGAAAGATGTGAGAGAAGGTATGGGATTATGAAAGACAGCACTGCTCTTAGACTGAACTCTGGCCGGTGAAGTGAAGACATGAAGCGGCGGTGAGTCTTATTGGCGTGATCTGTGGTAAAACTACAAAGTCAGAAGATGGACTACCAGCGACTCATCTGAGATACTTCTAGATACTCCCAGCGCACTCTGACCGTGTTGTTTCATGCAGGAAATATAGCGTGGACAACCCGATGAAAAATGTGACGTCATCATCAGCGTCGAAGTTCAAATAATAAATGAATATCGTCCACCTGTCACGAAGTCAGGTGAAGTGTTTCGATACCTGGTGTGTTCGCTCTGTCCCTCATATGAAACATATTGTAAAAGTTATGGCAAGATATGATTAATCGGCAGAACTTCATGATGATCTGGAGGGCGGCTGGATGGCACAGTTCCAAGCAGTTTGTACTCTGTGTGTGGGCAGCAGCTCCACAGTCAACAACAGAACACACTTCATGATCAAGGATTTGACCTCGTCCCAGCAGTATGTTCATATTCACGCATTCATTCATGGCGCTCATGCATCACACTGTTTAAACTGCAGTGGTTTTTAATGACTGAGCGATCTCTGTGTGAAGTGGTACGTCTGTGTGGTGAATTGAGAAGTGGCGATGATGATTGTCTGACAAATGTAGAAATAAATGTGTATTTTGTGTGTTACCTGTCGACCCAGGTGAGGAGAAGCCACACACTGATCCAGATGGAAGTCGCTCTGTTGCTGAACTGCAATGCTCACGAAGACAACACACAGAAGTTCAGACTGAGCTGATCTGATTCAGTTCTACCCATGTTGCAAAGGTAAGATCATGACACGTCTCAAGAAGTGTGATTGGAACGCAAGGTTATAGCCCCGCCCGCTGCTCACCTTGGGAAGCCGGAGCCTGGGAGGCGGAGCTGGATGAGTCGGGTCAGAGGTGAGGACCAGTCTCTGGGCGAGGGGTTTCCTGAGCCACGAGAGCAGGGGCGTGGACAGACGAGATGGGCGCGGGGTTTGTGACTGGAGGGGGCGTGGATTCAACATTATCTGGGACACTGGAGGAACTGAAGGGGCTGCCAATCTCACAGTCTGCTGCCATGGCAGCAGAGGAAAGAAGACAGATATTGAGATACACACTACACACAATGACTTTACAACAAATGATTCTGAACAAACAAATAATATAATATAAATATATATATAAATATAGTGTAATATAATATAAGTGTGAGATTCTGTACTGACATGTAGCAGAGGAGTATGAGGTGTGTTTGGCGGCAGCCTTGTCGTCGTTGTCATCGTCTCCCTCCGCCCTGCTGGAGACGCTGCTGATCCCAGAATCCACCGGGCTGCTACTCGATGTCATCGTCGATGATGTCACCATGACCGGGCGGGTTTGTATCCGAGCAAGGGCAGGTTCTGAATCCAGCTGTGAGTTTAAAAAGATTTGAATCGGACGTCATCAATTATTTCCCTCTTAAAGTTTCTAAAGACACAACGTACAACACAAGTATTGAAATCACATAATCATCACTGGTAAACAGACAGACCTGCTCGGCTCTTACTGCACAAGAAGGAGGCTGCTTTCCCGGGGGAAATGAGCCGTAGGTAGTCCGTGTGGAGGACTTAATCTCATTTTCATCTCCATCAAAACAGTTTGTGTGGCGTTTCTTTTACTAGAGGAGTTTATTTGAGCTGAACTTTATTGCTGTAAAATCAGCAATTCATGAGCACAAACACTGCCAGCAGGAGCACTATGTGTCACCATCCTGCCCTGTTTCCGTGAAGCAATGATAAAACTCACATGATTGGCCACCTTCTCATCAGCAGATGGGCTTGTGGCGGCTTCAGGCTTCTGATTGGTCCGTTCAGGTGGTTGTGGGGCGAGGTCAGACTCCTCCTCAATGACTGCTTCCTTCTGACAGCTCACTGCTTCTTCCAGCAGGCGGCGCTGTTTCTCGCTGAGCTTTTATGGTAGATCGCGATTGTCTGATCATGTAACAGCAACATAGTCTGCCTCACCACGAAACCCAGCACTACCTGAGATACAGACAGAGAGAGGCAGGTGAGACCAGGTGAGTGATGTCATCAATGTGATGCCATGGCATGGCGATTACAGTACCATCTCCTGGGCCACCTCTCCAGGGACATCTTTGTACCTTTCGAACAGAACTTCGATGGCGTTGTTGTCTTTGTATTTCCCATGAAGTTTCTTGTTGTGGTCCATCCTGAGCCAGAGCTTCAGCGCCGCCTTCAAGCCGTTGTCGTCTTCAGCCAGATCCACGTGGACCCCGAGCTGCTCCTGGAAGAACCGGTGATCCAGAAGGTCCTGAACCGTGAACCTGCAGGGAAGTTGTCCGAGAGAGTGATGATCATGACGCCGCGATTACAGATACACTGAGCCAAGCCCCACCCACTGACCCGTCCCACCAACCAACCCGCCCACAGACCTGCCCACTGACCCGCCAACCGACCCGTCCACTGACCTGCCAACCCGACCGATCTACAGACCTGCTGACCCGACCAACTGACCTGCCAACCAACCCATTCACTGACCGCCAACCAACCCGTCCACTGACCCGCCAACCAACCAGCCCACGGCCCCACGCTCAGACACAAATTAAACCTGTAAGATATTCCTTATAAGTCAAATAAATGCTGCGTTGTGATTGGCCAGGTTACCTCTCGCTGCTGTTGGTTCGAATGCAGCCTTCAATGATCTCCTTCAGCTCTGGAACTTTTACTTTGGAAAAACTGTTGGGTTTGATTCCTGGTGGAGACAGACAATCAAACATCAGCAAACATCTGGACAAAAAAGAGGAAGTGGGC
The DNA here is from genome assembly GCA_028641955.1 of Protonibea diacanthus. Lineage (NCBI taxonomy): Eukaryota > Metazoa > Chordata > Actinopteri > Sciaenidae > Protonibea > Protonibea diacanthus. The sequence continues at coordinate 166,428 of CM053994.1, forward strand.
GGCACTCTTGAGCGGAGCCTTTACATTGTGACTTCAGGTGAATCTGGGGCGTTCTGACCTCAGTACGGGTACTCTGATGTTGCCATTTCAACATGCACATGCCGGGAAGGCATAAGCATCCACAGCTTCGTCATACTTTGCTCCTCATACATCTCCGGAGCCATGAACTCTGGGGTCCCTGAGCGCACCACCAGTCTAACATGAACATCTTCAAAAAGTGGATCCGACAGCCAATCACAGTTCATTTTATAGATTTGTACTACATACTTGCTCCAAACTACCAAACATTGAATATGTCCTGATTGTAGGGTTGTCAAAAATACGATACTCGAAAATTATCAATACTTAAACAAGCGTATCGGATACAATACTAATTTGCCAAGGTATCGATATTACAGTGTGCACACACTTCACAGGCAGTGCAGCAGGTAAGACAGCGTCCGGCAGCCACAGACACATTTCTGCTGACGAGTGGCCAGTGGGGCTGCAGGAGGCCAAGAACCAGCCAGTCTTGGTTGAAAATGAAAAGGTAAAGCCTTGTTTTGGAAATATTTTGCATACGAGGCAAACAAAGAAGAGAAACTGAAAGATCTCGACAAGCCTGTGTGCAAACAGTGCTTTAAAGCGGTGGCAACAAAGTTGAGCTGCACAACTAACTTGGCCAAACATCTGAAGGAGCGACACCCTGGCCTTTATGAGGTCAGTGGCCCGCATTAATGTTGATTGTTTTGTGACTAGCTAGCATGCTACTAAGCAGCGCTAGCCACGTTTTGCTGCTCTATTAATGTTGGTTGTTTTCTATCAGCCATTAGCCGTGGCTAGCAGCCTTTGCTAGCTGCGTTACTCAAAGTGTTGTTTTCTCTTAAAGATTGCGGAAATTGAAGCAGAAAACTAAACCTTCAACTAAACAGAAGCACAGCCAACTCTACCACTTCTGTTTGACAGGCAACGAAAAATACGACCTCAAGTCACCAGTGAAAACAAATCATGATTGTCTTGTTTTTATTAACATTTTGTTTTGTTTTTTCATTTTCTGATTATTTAACTTGCATCTGTGGTTCTGCTGAAGTTCCATGTTGAATTGAAAAAGCTTTTTTTAGTGTTTCATGCATTCATAAAAATATTTTTATGCCTTTAAGTATTTGTCATTTTTATCCCTGCAGTATGAAAAGTAATTTATCAGTGTCGAATATTTTCCTGGAGTATCAAATCTCCAGTTTGAAATTTTAGTATAAGTGACAACCCTACCTGATTGTAACCCTTTAAATGTCAGTTTAATGATGTGAATGATTACATTATTTATCCACTAAAGGTGGATGTGTTATTGCTGCTGATTACAGTCTTGGATATGTCAAACACTGACAGCTACGCTGATTTGACTGCATCGGTATTTTCATGTAGTGTGCAGATTCTCCGTCTGGACACCATTGTGACCAAAAATGTCTCACTGACTTCTAGTCAAATACATTTGTAATCTTACTGTCATTACACTATCAAACCATGTGTGTGTGTGTTTATACAGCTGCTGCTTTCACAGCTGAACATAACAAAACACACACACACACACACACACACACACACACTCAGTTGAATCAGTAAAAGATTTATGAAATAATATTGATGTGATGATTTAATAGCAGTCTTGTACGTGTACATTTTACCATGAAAGGTGTGCAGGTGAGGTGGAGAATCTGGGGAGAAACAGGCTAAGCTGGTTTAATGTTGTGGATTTAAAACATGCAGTTCTCACCAATCACGCTCTTGGCGAGCAGAAGCCTTCTTCAGCGTGGGGAGCGAGGTCTCCAATCTTGACAGGCGAGAGGTCAGTGATGAACATTGTCACACTTGAGGTCTCGGTGCAGGATGGGGGCAGCGTGAGTGCAGGAACCACAGCCACCGGAGATCCTGGAAATAACGCTGCAGCAGCTTCAACTTCATCTGGCGAAATCGCGCGGAGTACCTGAAAGAGGTTTTGAAGACATGAACACCTGTTGAAGTCGGGTGAGCACGGTCAGGGTAGGGTGATCAGTGTCCTAATGTACTTTGTAGCTTCAGAAAGTTTACAGTGAACAAGTTTTCAACAGGACAAACAAACAGGAGAAGCAGCAATGAAAAAGTATGAAGAAAGTAAGCAGTTGAATAGCGTGAAGCGATTCATCTAAACAGAATCTATTGATCCAGCAATGGGTTCAAGTCCAGGAGAATCCCTGAACACAGTTTTCAATTTGAGTTCCACAGAAGTCATCATAACTTGTGAAATGTAAAGAGACAAACTGTAGGCTTTCCAAATTTTATTAAAAGCAGCACAAAGAAACTTGTCAAATGTTCACGGATACATTTCATGTTTTATAAATGATATGAACATTTTGAATTTGATTAACAAAGTCTGTAAATGAGCAGCTGAAAGCAAATGGCTGCTGGAACATCTCACAGAGAGGCTGAGTGTTTGTGCAGTAAAGATGTGGATGGGTTCACCACTCTGTGGAAGACTGCTCTGGAAAAAAATTTAAGAATAATGTTTGTCAGCATAAAACGACAAAGAATCTGTGGATTTTATTGTCTACACTTCATAATATCATTCGAAGATTAAGCCAATCAGAAGAAAGCTCTGTAACAGGGACAAGGCTGGCTCCAATCATGTGTGTCGGTGATGTTCAGGCCCTGCAGACAGCAGAGTATCAAACACAGACAGGATTCTGTCATGGACATCACTGCATGGGCTGAGGAACACTTCAAGCAAGCATCAACAACTTCATCTCTGACTCCACTAATGTGGCCTCGAACTGCACCACAACACTCCCACTGCAAGGAAACCAGATAGAAACCAGATCCAGAAATGCCTCCACCATCTGTGGGCCCGAGCCATTTAAGGTGGACTGAGGAAGTGGAAAACTGTCCTGTGGTCTGACAAGTCCACATCATTGATGCCGTGTCCTCTGTGCTAAAGAGGAGGGCCTGTTATCAGCAGGTTTAGACATCTTTGCGCTACTTTCAGTTAAATCTGGAGTTTCACAGTTCACACAGCAGGGCGACTCTTTAAAGCTGGTCATAATATTTGGAAATGCCTTCATCATAGAAGTATTCACTGTTTAACTTCAGCTCATGTTCACATGTTTATGAATTTAGTAAAATGTATTTTAGGATTGTTGTCTTCTACAAATCATCTTCAGATAAACTTTAAACTCTGAACCAGGAGGAAACATCCAGCCTGGCAGGCCTTAGTTTGTCATTCTAGACTCGCGATCTTGAGAGTCGGGCGTCATCAGCTCTGTCACCAGGATGGTGCATTTGTGGCCTCAGCATCTCGCCTTCCAGGAGTCCAAGAAATCTGGCGATGTTGGGATGCTGGAGAGCATAACATCTCCTCCTCGTTGAACCTCTGACTCTGTCTTGTTCGAAGCGATGAGTCTGATTAGTTAAAGGAATCAATAGATGCTGTGAAACAACTGATACTGAACATCTAAAGAACATGTAAAGAACACGTGAAGAACACCTAAAGAACACATGAAGAAAACCTGAAGAACACCTAAAGAACATGTAAAGAACACCTGAAGAACATGTAAAGAACACCTGAGAACACCTAAAGAACATGTAAAGAACAGCTGAAAGAACATGTAAAGAACATGTAAAGAACAGCTGAAAAAGAACATGTAAAAGAACATGTGAAAGAACACCACAAGAACATGTAAGAACACCTGAAGAACATGTGAAGAACATGTGAAGAACACCTGAAGAACATGTGAAGAACACCAAAGAACATGTAAGATCACCTGTGAAGAACATGTAAAGAACATGTGAAGAACATGTAAAGATCACCTGAGAACATGTAAAGATCACCTGAAGAATATGTAGAACATGTGAAGAACACGTGAAGAACACCCTGAGAACATGTAAGAACAGCTGAAGAACATGTAAAGAACACCTGAAGAACATGTAAAGAACATGTGAAGAACATGTGAAGAACACGTAAAGAACATCTGAAGAACATGTAAAGAACATGTGAAGAACATGTGAAGAACACGTAAAGAACATCTGAAGAACATGTAAAGGAGCATGTGAAGAACATGTGAAGAACACCTAAAGAACATGTAAAGAACACCTGAAGAACATGTGAAGAACATGTGAAGAACATGTGAAGAACACCTGAAGAACATGTGAAGAACACCTAAAGAACATGTAAAGAACACCTGAAGAACATGTGAAGAACATGTGAAGAACACCTGAGAAGAACACCTGAGAAGAACATGTGAAGAACACCTAAGAACATGTAAGATCACCTGAAGAACATGTAAAGAGAGACATGTGAAGGGTGGCAAAGATCACCTGAAGAACATGTAAAGATCACCTGAAGAATATGTAAAGAACATGTGAAGAACACGTGAGAGACACCTAAAGAACATGTAAAGAACACCTGAAGAGACATGTGAAGAACGTGAAGAACATTGTTGTGTAAGTGTATGTGCGTGTACACTATGAGGGGCATTTTATGCCAGCACAATACTAAAAACGTGTGTACAGCGCCTATGCGATGACATCAAACCTCTAACGTGCGCGTGTAAAATCCATTCACTTTCAATGGACAGACGGGCGTCATGTGGGCGTCACGCAGACGCTGCACACGTGTTGTTGCATACGCCTATGTGACGGGTGAACTACGCCTCAAATATGTGATATGAAGACCACGCGTGACTGACAGGCACACACTGTGTAGTGTTTGTGGAAATCACGCAGCGGACGCCTGCACACGCTCGTCTCGATTATTTTGCAAACAATTATTTACTTTTTGATAACTTTTGAGTTCCAGCTATTCACTTCACGGTTATAACTCATAACCTGAAATGACATTTTCCCCGCTGCGCCACCGGCCCGACCTGCTGCTGCTTGCTGCGGTTATGAAGGTTATACTGCAGGCGTTCATATGCTATAGACATTGAACGCATGTCACTGTTGTACTGAAGCCAACGCTGAACGCCTTAACGATGTGCACGTGTGACTGAAACAGCCTGAACTGTCACATCGATTACTCTTGGTAATACATGGATACATGGACTGCTTCAATTATGAAGCTAGGCAGCTGTTAAACTCAAAATTCGTCATCATAAAGTAAATAATTATTTGTACATTGAGACGAGCGTGCGCACAGGTGTCCGCTAAGTTGACATGGCATGACACTTATCACCCGTCACCCTTCATTATTTGGTGTACTCGCAATACGCGTGCGTACGTGTATCGCACACGTATTTTTCAGTCTTTATGCAGGCGTAGGCGACGCGGTTAAGGCGTTTTAGTATAGTGTGCTGGCATAAAACGCCCTCCATATGTGTGTGTGTGTGTGTGTGTGTGCACATACGTGCTGTTATTAACATCAACCAAGTGTGCGTCTGTCAATCAGATACTATGTAGAGAACAACACACTGCTGAGGCACCACTTTATCACACACACACACACACACACACACACACACAAACACAGGTTTCGTTTCATTCAAGTGAAATTAAATTCTTCCAACGATTGGTTGTTTTGTTTTACTTTGTGACTGATGAGTTTGTTTGACTGCATTACAGGTGAGCGGTGAGGCAGGTGAGGCAGGTTCACACACAGATCAGAGCTCACGGCCACCATCCAATAAAACAATAAAATCTGCTTCAAAGCTGAAAAACACTGTGACCTCAGAAAACACACACACACTCTCTCTCTCTCTCTCTCTCTCTCTCTCTCTCTCTCTCTCACACACACACACACACACACACACACACACTTAGAAATAGAAATAAAGTATAAGTAACTAGCATTGACCAATCAGAGTGTGTAGTACAGTGTGTGTACAGTGTGTTACAGTGTGTACAGTGTGCAGCCACAGTGTGTGTACAGAGTGTATACAGTGTGTAGTACAGTGTGTGTACAGTGTAGTACAGTGTGTAATTACAGTATTATTATTACAGTGTGTATACAGTGTGTAGTACAGTATATACAGTGTATACATTGTGTAGTACAGTGTCTACATTGTATACAGTGTGTACATTGTGTACACAGTGTGTAGTACAGTATATACAGTATGTAGTACAGTATGTACAGTGTGTACACAGTGTGTAGTACAGTGTATACAGTGTATACAGTGTTTTGAGTGTGTTATGCAGTGTGTGCAGTGTGTATCTGTGGTTAGTACAGTATATACAGTGTGTAGTACAGTGTATACAGTGTGTGCAGTGTGTATGCAGTGTGTAGTACAGTGTTATACAGTGTGTGTGTACAGTGTGTATACAGTGTGTAGTACAGTGTGTCTACAGTGTGTGTACAGTGTGTGTACAGTGGCTTATGCAGTGTGTACATACAGTGTAGTACAGTGTCTACAGTGTGTGTACAGTGTGTGTTACAGTGTATATACAGTGTGTATACAGTGTGTTAGTACAGTGTATACAGTATAATTGCAGTGTGTTATACAGTGTGTATACAGTGTGTAGTACAGTATATACATTGTGTGTACAGTGTGTATACAGTGTGTAGTACAGTGTGTATACAGTGTGTGTACAGTGTGTATACAGTGTGTAGTACAGTGTCTACAGTATGTGTACGGTGTGTATACAGTGTATACAGTGTGTTAATACAGTATTATTGCAGTGTGTATACAGTGTGTAGTACAGTGTGTATACAGTGTGTACAGTGTGTATACAGTGTGTGAGTACAGTGTCTACAGCATGTTATTTTTAGTGTATCCAGTGTATACAGTGTGTAGTACAGTGTATACAGTGTATTATTGTGCAATTATGTATACAGTGTGTAGTACAGTGTATACAGTGTGTACAGTGTGTATACAGTGTGTAGTACAGTGTGTATACAGTGTCTACAGTGTGTGTACAGTGTGTGTACAGTGTGTAGTACAGTGTGTATACAGTGTGTAGTACAGTGTGTATACAGTGTGTAGTACAGTGTATACAGTGTGTGTACAGTGTGTGTACAGTGTGTATACAGTGTGTAGTACAGTGTGTATACAGTGTGTGTACAGTGTGTGTATACAGTGTGCAGTACAGTGTCCCCAGCATGTGTACAGTGTGTATCCAGTGTGTATATAGTGTGTAGTACAGTGTATACAATTATTATTATTTTAGTGTGTATACAGTGTGTAGTACAGTGTCTACAGTGTGCGTACAGTGTGTAATTACAGTGTTATTATACAGTGTGTGCTGAAATTAGTACCGTTAGTGTGTGCAGATGTGTATACAGTGTAGTACAGTAGTGTACAGTGTGTTATTACGAATATTGTGTACAGTGTGTATACAGTGTGTGTACAGTGTGTTATACAGTGTGTGGTACAGTGTCTACAGCATGTGTACAGTGTGTATCCAGTGTGTATATAGTGTGTAGTACAGTGTCTACAGTGTGCGTACGGTGTGTATACAGTGTGTAGTACAGTGTGTACCTGCAGCTCACACCAGGCCACCTCCACCGTGGTCTCCGTGTCCAGTCCTCTGTAAACCGTCTTGAACGATCCTCGTCCAATCTCGATGTTGAACTTGAGGAATCGTCCGTCGGGCGACGAGGCCACCGCCTGCGTCTCCTCTTCCTTCGGCGTTCCTCCTCCTCCTCTTGTGACTCCCGTTTCCATGGTAGCGTCTCCCTGTTGGAGTCTGAGAACGTAGCCGTTGTCTCCTCCCCCGAGTCCGAGCTCACGTCCTGATTGGACACAGCTGATGACAGGACGCTTTCTGAGGTTGGTATGGCAACAGGAGGAAGAGGAGGGACAGACTGCTCCCCCTCTTCCTCCTCCTCCTCCTCTTCTTCAGGTCTTTTGGTTTGGTTGTCTGTGCTCCACGGCAGCATCCTCCTCCTCCTTCCTTCAGCAGGTCGTGATGTCAGAGGTGATATGCAGCTCACATTGATTCAAACTGTATAAATAAACAGAATTAATAATTAATAACTGATAAACAACATGATGATGTCATTAGTTGCTAAGCTGTTTCCATAGTAACAGGAATGACCCTGCCTCTTTGTCTTTAATCTGTTTTTTTCATGTTTCTGTTTTATTACTATTATTATTTGATATTTTTGCGCCACTACTGATCTCAGCCTTTTTAAATCTAAGCTTAAGACCCACTTTTTTTAGAATGGCATTCAGTTCTGGCTTAGGCCTGTATTGTTTTGTTTCTTAGGTGCACTCTCTCTATTTCTTTAAGTTTTTTTTTATCTGTTTGTATTGTTTATGACCTTGTTATGGCCCACTTTTGGGTACCGTTCCGGCTATTGTAAAGGGCTATACAAATAACTTGATTGATTGATTGATTTTAATATAAATAATAATTCAACTTTATTATTTGAATTCAATGATTAAAACATTTAGTTGAATTACATGTAATTATATCAGATAGTTCAGATCATATTTCAGGATAGGTGACTCACCTGTCAGCAGCAGCGGGTCACTAATGAGGCAGAAACAGCAGGCCCGCACAGAATCTCCACAGACCAGGTTTAGTCCTGGTTTAGTCAGATTTAGTCGGTTCACCGGAGTCACAACCGAACCTCAGCCGCGATTGGAACATCTTCACTTCTCCTCCTTCTTCTTCACGTCTGTCACAAATTCGCCATCTGCTGCCTTTGCTCCCTGTCAGAGGGCACGAGTTCTATCAGCAGAGAACAGACAGCACGGGCGGCAGCAAGCCCCGCCCACACGACACCTGTCACCTGACAAAAACACACCGGATATACGTCACAATGAACTGAAACTCATTAAACTTTGTCATTCTGGACTTTTTGAACTTTTTAAACTTTTTGAACTTTTTAAACTTTTTGAACTTTTTAAACTTGTTCTTCATGTTCCTGTTGACTGTGGCGTCATTACCGATGAATAAATAATCAGCTGATGTTAATTTAACTCCAGTATTTGACTGTCGCAGACTCTGCTCTCTGATTGGTGGAGAGTTCATCTACAGCTTGCAGACAAACTCAGGGCTCATGACGTCACTACAGAGCGTGTGCGTGTGTGTGTGTGACACTCCAGGACGTGTCTGTTGTTTGTCTGTGTTGTATTGTACAGGCTGAGGGACTCTTCTGTCTGTCTATTGTCATATTACTCCTCTGCTGCTGTGGCGAGTGAATGTCCCCACGGTGAGAGAAATAAAGTATATTTATGACGTATAAAATTATAAATAAAGTATATTTATAGTAGAGTATAAATACAAAGTATATTTATGAAGTATAGGTATAAATAAATTATATTTATTAAGTATAAAGTATACATAAAGTATAATCTAATCTAATGTAAATAAAGCGCGTCTGTGATCGATGTGTCTGTGATCGATTAGCTGTTCGGCTGTTTTCTGTGATCTTCTTATACTGCCTCAAACACCCCACAAGTAACTGCGCTCCAGAATAGTTGCCAGTCATTGTCGGACAAACGGAGGTGGTATTGTGACGAATGACAGGAGCTGACGGTGTTTCTGTGCCTGACTCTCCAGCTCTTTGTCTTCCAGACAACATGAAGAGAAACAACTTTGGCTAAGCGGCGGGACAAGGCAGAGGTGGGACCGGGACTCCAAGGCCGAGAAGCCGAAGGAGACGGGCCCGGGCCCGGAGCCGCAGGACGTGGAGATGCCGGAGGAGGACGCGGCTAACTCGGCTAAACAGCCAAAGAGCTGGACAGCCTCACCTGGACGGTAGCTCATATTACATGGTACTGTTTAACACGGCACGGCACGGTACGGCCCGGGAGCTGTCCACTGTCGATCCGGTTCACCGGAGATGACGTTAGTCAGCGGGAATTAGCATGTTAGCATGAAGCGCTATTGAACAACAGGTAACGGTCGTGCTGGTTCGTTCTAGTCTACTTCAGACTTAGTCTACTTAGTTAAACAGGTCTGGTGTGTCAACAAACCAAATAAATAGAATAAATAAACAACTGTTAGCCTCAATGTAAACAAGAGAGGGCAGGTCACCTGACACAGAAAGATCACTGGTCATCTTCCTCCTCCTCCCTCCCCCTTTCCCCCTCTCCTCCTCCTCTCTCCTTTTCTTCCTCCTCTCTCCCCTCTCTTCCTCTCTCTCCTCCCCCTCTCCCTCTTTCCCCCCTCTCCTCCTCTCTCCCTTTTCTTCCTCCTCCTCTCTCCCCTCTCTTCCTCTCTCTCTGCTCCTCCCTCTCCCCGTTTCCCCCCTCTCCTCCTCTCTCCTTTTCTTCCTCCTCCTCTCTCCCTCTCTTCCTCTCTCTCCTCCTCCCTCTCCCCCTTTCCCCCCCTCTCCTCCCTCCTCTCCCCTCTCTCTCTCTTTCTCTCTCTCTCTCTCTCTCTCTCTCTCCTCTATCCTCTCTCCTTTTCTTCTCCTCTCTCTTCCTCTCTCTCTCTCTCTCTCCTCTCCTCCTCAGACATTAAGGGCATGTGAAGCAGATAGAAGGCGATTATTAGGAAGAACCTCGTTCGTCCCTCGTGCCTGCGTGAATTGCCGTCGACGAGTCGTCGTCTGAGCACCAACGTGCTACACAAAGCCGTGTTCGGCTTCTTCACCAACAACACCACCACCAGAGACTTCCTGCTGGGCTTCCTGGACGAGGTGACAGTGTTTGTCTGATGAAGGAGAAACCTGTAAACATCACGTTACTTCATAAGCACTAACCAAACTCCTGTCTGTCTCTCTGCCTGTCTGTCTCAGCCGATGGAGATGGCGGATGGAGACGTCCAGTTTCGTCCGAGGACGGGTAAAGCAGCGTCAGCTCCTCTGCTGCCAGAGGAACGGAGGCTTACCTGCAGCTGCTGCTGGTGGTTCTGACAACAACAAAGAGATTCACTGAGGTCTGTCTGTCTACATTACTTACTACAACTTCATCAGCCAAACATCAACCAGGTCACCAGCAGCAGCTAATATTACTGACTAGTCCAGCAGCAGTCAGCCCAGCTCGGCGTCCAAGCTCTCACCAACCACTAAAAGTCAGTCCCAGATTTACTCTTGTCCGGCGGCTTCTTGCTCGCTCACTCTCTCCTTTTCTCTTCTTAGCTTCCTCCGTCAGCGTCCTCTTCGCCCACGCTGGTTCACGTTGGTGTGTGTTTCTGTTTCAGGCTCAGAAAGTGTCTGATGACCTGCTGCAGAAGATCGGCTCTAAGAACCGCAGAGCTCTGGATCTGGTAGCTGCCAAGTGTTACTATTACCATGCCCGAGTGTACGAGTTCCTCAACCAATTCGACACCATGCGCAGGTACACGCACGCACACGCACGCACGCACACACTTGCGAACGCATGCAGCTGATGTCATGATCTACTCTCTTTAACCCTTCAGTTTCCTGCACACTCGTCTGCGTACGGCGACTCTGCGGCACGATGCTGACGGTCAGGCTGTCCTGCTGAACCTGCTGCTGAGGAACTACCTGCACTTCAACCTGTACGACCAGGCCGAGAAACTCGTGTCCAAGTCTGTGTTCCCCGAACTCGCCAACAACAACGAGTGGGCCCGATACCTGTACTACACAGGTCTCTCTCTCGTTTGTGTGGGGGGGTGGGGGGAGCTCTGTGTTTACACTCAGTATGTTTACATGCAGCGGAAATTCGAATTTCTGCCGTTCAGAATCGGATAAACGGCCGGAGCATGGCTGACTCCGTTACACTAGGTGGCGCTGTAGCCCTCTCAACAAAGAGCCACTTTCGGTTGACCTCTACTTATCAGCGACAACAAACTATCTGAAGGCATTCAAACAAAGATTACATACGAGGAGATGGACGATGTTACAGCTGCGTACTTTTCGTGCATTATTTTTGTCATAATTATATATAAAAAGAACAACGGATCTTTTGGCTTCCGGATGAAAGCCCCAGCGGAAATGTCGCGCATGTGCAGAACGCAAAATCTGCTTCAGATCCGATTGCTGAGTATACATGGAGTTAAATATCAGACTATGAGCGAATTATCTAGGTGTTCTTATCCGATTTTGAGATGTCCGATGTGGTCCGAATTAGGTCTGAAGTAGATCGGACTAAGGTGTTTACAAGCACTTTAAAAAGTCCGAACTAAGTCTGATACGATCAGAAATTCGAATTTCTTGCTGCATGTAAACGTACTGAATGTGTGCCATGTGACCACCTGCAGGTCGTATTAAGGCCATCCAGCTGGAGTACTCTGAAGCTCGCAGGACTCTGACCAATGCTCTAAGGAAGGCCCCACAACACACTGCTGTGGGCTTCAAACAGACGGTAACACACGCACACTGTGACACGCGCACACTACGACATGCGAACACACACACACTGTGACACGCAGACACTGTAACACAAGCTCTCTCTTGCCCCCAGGTGCACAAGCTGTTGATTGTGGTGGAGTTGCTGTTGGGGGAGATTCCTGACAGACTTCAGTTCAGACAGCCGTCATTGAAGAGATCATTGATGCCATATTTCCTGCTGACTCAGGGTCAGTTACTGATGAGTCATTCGTTTAGATTCACAGCTCATTTACATAAATTATACTCTCATTATGTTCTGGGGCGGCTGTGGCTTGGAGGGAGAGCGGGTTGTCCACTAATCAGATGATCGGCGGTTCGATCCCTCCTCAAACTGATGAGCAGTTGGCACCTTGAATGGCAGCCAATGCCATCAGTGTATGAATGTGTGAATGTAGTGTAAAAGAGCTTTGAGTGATAGCAAAGACGCTATTTAAGTACGGTCCATTTACTGTGTGTGTGTGTGTGTGTGTGTGTGTGTGTGTGTGTCAGCTGTGAGGACAGGTAACCTGGCTAAGTTTAACCAGGCGTTGGAGCAGTTTGGTGAGAAGTTTCAGACCGACGGGACATACACACTCATCATCCGCCTGAGACACAACGTCATCAAGACAGGTGAGCCAATCACAGGACACCTCACCTTACTGTTACTGTTACTGTGTGTGTCTACAGCCTGGTTTCGTGTGTGTGTGTGTTAGGTGTGCGTATGATCAGCCTGTCGTACTCTCGGATCTCTCTGGCTGACATCGCTCAGAAGCTTCAGCTTGACAGCCCGGAGGATGCCGAGTTCATCGTCGCCAAGGTAATGAGAAAATTCCCAATGTGAGCAGAACACACGCAGCAGAACCCGACCTGAGACTTACCTGTTCAGGTTAAACAGACGACTTTGTGTCCTCCAGGCGATCCGTGACGGTGTGATTGAGGCAAGCATCAACCACGAGAAGGGCTTCGTCCAATCAAAAGAGACCATGGACATCTACGGGACCAGAGAGCCTCAGCTGGCTTTTCACCAGAGGATCTCCTTCTGCCTGGACATCCACAACATGTCTGTGAAGGTAACACACAGCTGAGACATCCACAACACGTCTGTGAAGGTAACACACACCTGAGACATCCACAACACGTCTGTGAAGGTAACACACAGCTGAGACATCCACAACATGTCTGTGAAGGTAACACACACCTGAGACATCCACAACACGTCTGTGAAGGTAACACACACCTGAGACATCCACAACACGTCTGTGAAGGTAACACACACCTGAGACATCCACAACATGTCTGTGAAGGTAACACACAGCTGAGACATCCACAACACGTCTGTGAAGATAACACAGGAAGCTATGTTGTGCCCCTTTATCGTAAGTTGTCATGTTTAAATCAAATGTGTGTTTCTCCTGCAGGCCATGAGGTTTCCTCCTAAAGCTTACAACAAAGACCTGGAGTCAGCAGAGGTAACACACACACACACAGACACACACCTGAACACACACATAGTTTGTGGTGATGTCACCCCTCGTTGTGTTTGTGTGTGGTGCGTTCAGGAGCGTCGGGAGCGTGAGCAGCAGGATTTGGAGTTCGCCAAAGAAATGGCCGAAGACGACGATGACAGCTTCCCATGATCCTCTCTGCTGATTTCCTGTGCAGACAGGAAGTGTGTGTGTGCGTGTGTGTGTGTGTGTGTGTGCGCGCGTGTGTGTGTCTGCACGCTCATGTTAGTACAGTTACTACCCATAATGCCCCTCTTCTCTCTCTGGTGACCTCTCTCTGGTGGTGAACTGTTTCTCTCAAATAAAACCACGTTTTCTTTACACCTCTGTGTCTGTGGAATTCTGAGTAATGTAGTCATTTCATAATCACATTCTTTGTTAACACGGAAATGGTAACACAACAGGAAGTGGACTCATTTTTCTATTGTGTGCCTCTTTGTCTCCTCTGTCCTTCCTGTGACCTGGAGATCAATGTCAAGGCACGTTCAGACAGGAACAGGGACACCGGATGGCTGCAACATTTTTTCAATTCATTTCAGTGGAGGGTCGTGCGTTTCCGTGCCAGGAGCCTGCAACGCAGGGGGTGCCGCAAAAAACATTGCCGGCATGTGGGAGAGAAGTTGAGCCAGATTCAACTTTTGGGAAACTGTAGCCCCACGCCACCCTCCACAAGCCAATCAGACACTCAGATCAGTCAAACCTCCACAGACAGCTTGAAAATGTCTCTGAGACTGTCTCTGAGACTATCCAGGTGAATCCACGGACTAAACTCTGATAATTTACCTGTATGTGTGTTCTCTCTTTCATGTACCAGCTTCTGAGTCTGATTCACAATTTACGCTGCAAAATATGACACGAAGTTTAATTCGATTTGTGTCCAAAAAGAAATTCAAATCAAATCCAGAAAAAAACTCTAGAAAGTTTCTGACGTCAATTCAGTTTTCATCAGATGAATAAAATAAAGCATTTTCCCAGCATCTTTAATTCTGAGTTCCTCCAGCTGTGACCACACAAACATTTCATAACCTCTAAAAGAAACCTCCAAGCAACCCAAAATCCTCTGAGTCAGGCAATGATCCACACTAAACCCAAGGACGTCTCTGAGACTTTAGAGAAGAAAGACATCCAAAGACTGTCTAAAACCTGGACGTAGTCTCTGTGACGTCCCCACAGACTGTCTAAAACCTGGACGTAGTCTCTGTGACATCCCCACAGACTGTCTAAAACCTGGACGTAGTCTCTGTGATGTTTCGTTATTTCACAACTATTATTTCCTCCTCTGTGTGCATGTGCTGACATGTTCGTGGGTCATTGTCATTATAATAATCATGATACAGATGACTCTTGTGTGAATCAGACAAGAAACAAACTTCTTCTGACGTTTCCACAAAGACTTTTACTGCAGCAAAGTCTGATGCAGGAAATAAATGAAAGAAATAAAAAGATAGATACTCCACTGATCCTGAGAGAAATTCATTAAACATACATTAAACATATATAAAACATACTGTTACAGCGTCATAAAATTAAATTAATGCTTAACTTAAAGGTGGGGTAGGAGATGTTGGAAAATCAGTTCCAGCAAGCTATATTTTGAAAATACACAGCCATGCCTTTTCTTCAGACCTCCCCTCCAAACCACGCCTTCAAAGTAATGAAGGGTCTCTATTCGTTCACGAATGGATGAACGCACAGAGGGGGAGGGAGAAGCCGACTGAAGTTTGATGGACGTGTCACGATCCAATCGTAATGAGCAGCCTCATCAACGTGATTGGACGGTGTTTTCCCATGATTTCGCCCTCTAGACTAAAACATTTAGTTTTTTTGACAAACCGTCTATTTTACTGGCGAAGAGGTTTTCAAGCAATATGGTAAAAAATGCTCCAGAAAAAAATCTCCTACCCCACCTTTAATGTTGGCTCAATGAGACCATAACATATAAAAGACACCACACAAAAGTTTCAAGGTTTGCAAAAGAAAAGATTCTTTATTGATAAATTCCTGCTGGGGAAGAAAATAAAAAGGACAAAAAATGACTGCCGCCTGTGGAGGGAGGAACAACAAGGGAGAACAGCAGCCCCAAAAAGAAAAGAAACACTCCCAGGTGGGAAACACCCCCACTACCTGGCCACACATAACACATACGTTAAAGAAACATTAAACATACGCTAAATATACATAAAACATACGTTAAACATACATTAAACATACACTACCAGTCAAAAGTTTGGACACCTTCTCATTTAATGGTTTTCCTTTATTTTCATGACTATTTACATTACAGATTCTCACTGAAGACATCAAAGCTACGAAAGAACACATATGGAATTATGTAGTGAACAAAAAAGTGTGAAATTACTCAAAACCTGTTCTATATTTTAGATTCTTCAAAGTAGCCACCCTTTGCTTTGTTGACAGCGTTACAAACCCTTGGCCTTCTCTTAATGAGCTTCATGATGTAGTCACCTGAAATGGTTTTCACTTCACAGGCGTGCCTTGTCAGGGTTAATTTGTGGAATATCTTGCCTTCTTAATGGGGTTGGGACCATCAGGTGTGTTGTGCAGCAGTCAGGTTGGTACAGCTGACAGCTCTATTTTTTCAACTGTTAGAATTCATATTATGGCAAGAACCAATCAGCTAAGTAAAGAGAAACGACAGTCCATCATTACTTTAAGAACTGAAGGCCAGTCATTCTGCAAAATTGCAAATACTTTGAATGTGTCCCCAAGTGCAGTCCCAAAAACCATCAAGCGCTATGACGAAACTGGCTCACATGAGGACCGTCCCAGGAAAGGAAGACCAAGAGTCACCTCTGCTGCTGAGGATAAGTTCATCCGAGTCACCGGCCTCAGATGTTGCAAGTTAACAGCACCTCAGATTAGAGCCCAGATAAATGCCACCCAAAGTTCTAGTAGCAGACACATCTCTACATCAACTGTTCAAAGGAGACTGCGCGAATCAGGCCTTTATGGTCAAATAAAGACAAATTGATCGTCAACTTCAGGAGAAAAACATCCAACTTCACACCATGAACATCCAGGGATCGGACATAGAGGTGGTGGAGAGCTACAGATTCCTGGGTGTTCACCTCAACAATAAACTGGATGGACTGACAACAGCCATGCTCTCTACAAGAAGGGCCAGAGTGGCCTCCACCTGCTGAGCAGACTGAGGTCCTTCAGAGTGTGCAGGGCTCTCCTCAGGACTTTCTATGACTCTGTGGTGGCCTCAGCCATCTTTATGCTGTGGTCTGCTGGAGAGGGGGCAGCACGGACAGGAGCAGACTCAAAGACTGATCAGGAGAGCGAGCTCTGTCCTGGACTGTCCTCTGGACTCCACAGAGGAGGTGGAGGAGAGGAGGATGTTAGCTCAGCTGACCTCCATCATGGACAACACCTCTCACCCCTACATGACACTGTGGGTCCCTGAGCAGCTCCTTCAGCAGCAGACTGCTACACCCACGGTGTAAGAAGGAGAGGCTCAGCAGGTCCTTCATCCAACACAACACCTGCACCACCTGCACCACCTGCACCACCTGATCTTGTTGTACTTCCTGTTCCTGTTTTTCAGTTACCCACCACTCACCGTGGCTCTATGTTTGTCTCTATCTGTACTTATATTTCCATTCAGATTACTTACAATGTACAATATTATTTATATCATGGTCACTTTACCTTGATATTTTCATATCATACCACTTTACCTCAAGTACTTCTTTTTGCACATTGTCTGTTGTTTGCTGTATGTTAGTTTGTTCTTGCTTATGTGTAGGTTATAAATCACTTCTGTCTGTCCATGGTGTTGTAACTATTTTTCTTTCTACTTTAATTTCTGTAGTGTGTATTACACTTTTTCTTCTTGCTGCTGTGACACGTAAATTTCCCTGCTGTGGGATGAATAAAGTATAATCTAATCTAATCTAATCTAATCTAATCTAAATAGCTGCTAAGAAACCACTACTAAGGAATTGCAACAAGCAGAAGAGATTTGTCTGGGCCAATAAGCACAAGGAATGGACATTAGACCAGTGGAAATCTGTGCTTTGCTCTGATGAGTCCAAATTTGAGATCTTTGGTTCCACCTGCCGTGTCTTTGTGCGACGCAGAAAGGTGAACGGATGCTCTCTACATGCATGGTTCCCACCGTGAAGCATGGAGGAGGAGGCGTGATGGTGTGGGCGTGCTTTGCTGGTGACACTGTTGGGGATTTATTCAAAATTGAAGGCACACTGAATCAGCATGGCTACCACAGCATCCTGCAGCGACATGCCATACCATCCGGTTTGCGTTCAGTTGGACCATCATTTATTTTTCAACAGGACAATGACCCTAAACACACCTCCAGGCTGTGTAAGGGGTATTTGACCAAGAAGGAGAGTGATGAAGTGCTGCGCCAGATGACATGGCATCCACAGTCACCTGACCTAAACCCAATCGAGATAGTTTGGGGTGAGATGGACCGCAGAGTGAAGGCAAAAGGGCCAAAAAGTGCTCAGCATCTCTGGAAACTCCTTCAAGACTGTTGGAAAACCATTTCAGGTGACTACCTCATGAAGCTCATCGTGACAATGCCAAGAGTGTGCCAGGCAGTAATCAAAGCAAAGAGTGGCTATTTTGAAGAATCTAAAATATGAAACATGTTTTGAGTAATTTTACACTTTTTTGTTTTGTTAAACATACATAAACTAAACATTAAACACACATTAAACAAACATTAAACAAAAATAAAACATACATTAAACACACGTTAAACACGCTGAACATACATAAAACAAATTTTAAACAATCATTAAACACACATTAAACAAATATTAAAGAAACATTAAACATACGTTATAATGAACCTGAGATAAATTTAAAATAAAACCTCATAAATATTACAAATCTCAAACATTTGCATGGAAATTAAATCAAAGTATCACCAGCACAGAAGAGATCATCTGTACATGTATGAACTGTGTATATAAACATATATTAACATATGTAATGTAGAACAACATGAATTAGTAATAAGAAAAAATAAAACATCATATATTGATCGTGTGTGTGTGTGTGTGTGTGTGTGTGTGTGTGTGTCAGTTTTTTTCCATCACACCATTTTTTAAGTTTGATTTCAACATTCATCTGAAACATGTTTGACTCACAGCTTTTCCAGGATTTCTTCAAGGAGGAAGTGAAGCTGAACACACACCACACACACACACACACACACACACACACACACACACATTTCTGTTGTCTTTCCGGACTCTTTGAACTGGATGACGACGTCAAGGTGTGAGGTCACGTGTTTCACCAACAGCAGGTAAACCCGCCGCAGGTTTCCGTGTGTGCGATCTGCGCATCTCTGTCTGCGCATCGCGCGGATTTTTACGTTTGATTATGACGCAACAAGTTTTTCACAAGCTTCGTCACTTCGGGATTTATCGGGATGACTCCGGGTCGTGACGGTGATGTCGGAGGCCGTAACGGAAAACCCCAGAGCGGCGCGTGCAGATAAAAGGTCCAAACTGCTGCAAATGGAAGCTGAAGGAGAATTTACCGAGTTCACTGGCGGACCGACACCGACACCGAGACACAGACAGCCGCCCTGACAGACATGAAGAGCCTGATAGGTGAGGACCAGCTCTACCTTTGCCTGAGTCTTACCTGAGCTCAGCCTGACTAACTTTAACTAATCTGTGAGCATACCTGCTCACCTGGACTCTCCTGAGTTAGTATCATGTATAGAGGGCCATTAGGGCCAAAAATAACAGGACAGACTAACAAAGTCCACTGTGCACTTCTGGTCTGACTGCAAACCCATAAAACCCATTTCAGGAATGTTTCAGGAAAGTTTCCGGAGCGTTTCAAGAACGTTTCAGGAGCGTTTCAGGAGCGTTTCTCCCTCCAGACTTTACCTGTCAGATTTGGTCATTTTTCTGGTTCATGTTCTTTTGGAGTTCTTTTAAAGTTTGCAGGAGGTGTTTTATTTTGAAAATCCTCAGGATTCTGTGTCTGACTCAGCTCAAGCTGCTCTGTACAGGTTCATGCCGGCTGCTCACAGCGTCTGAGTGGAGAGCCGGTTCTGACCAGAACTGCCGCACACGGAACATGTCACATCCGTGTGGTGGTGAACATCATGTTAGCATCATGTTAGCATCATCATCAACAGAGATGCAGCATATTTTCATATTTAAAGGAACATGAATCAGAAAAATCAAAATCTGACAGTTAGTCAGGAGGGAAAGTCTGGAGGGAAAACGTTCCTGAAATGTTCCTGGTGGAACAGACATGTTAATTTGTCAGCTGGTTAATAATAATTAATAAAGTTAATCACTGATGATGGCGCCCGTCTGAACTCTTCTTCTTCTTCTTCTTCTTCTTCTTCTTCTTCTTCCAGCCGTCATCCTGCTGCACTACTTCCTGTTTGCAGTCCAGTCAGCTCCCATCAGCTCGTCCGGCCCCCTGCCGGCGTTCAGAGAGGCAGCTGAGCGAGCGAAGACTCTGGTGGAGAAAATCCTGAGAGACATCCCCGCTGTGCACACCGCCACCATCCACACGCAGGTGAACCTGAGATCTGATTGGCTGCCTCAGCTCATCTCCTATTGACCGTTCTTCTTCTTCATGTGTTAATAACCAGCCGCTCTCCTCAGGGTTTGACACTCGACTCCGCCCACACAGCCAACCTGCAGATGATGATGACATCACTGGACATCCCCGCCGCCCCCGTGCTCAAACCGCTGTCCGAACGCTTCACGCTGGTCAGTACGCCACCGGGGGGAGGGGGGTAAGGGAGGGTGAGGGGAGGTGAGGAAGTTTTTCTAAAGTGTGTGTCGCCCCCTGCAGGATGTCTGTGTGAGTCGTATGGCAGCGGGCAGCCAGCTGTACCAGGGGCTGCTGGGAGTTTTGTCTGACCAAGTGGGCGGGCTGAGTGACCTTCGTGCTGACCTCAGAGACCTGCTGACACACATCAACAAGGTAACACACCTGCCACCCGTACACACACCTGACACACCTGTTCCACTCCGTCACTCGCCTGTGATTGGCTGCTCCCACGCTAACAGCTGACCCTGTTCCCGTGTTTCAGATGAAGGAGGCGGCTCAGCTCAGCACCGCCGCTGAACAGAACCATAGTCCTAACCTGGCCTCCCATCTCCGTGGAGACTATGAGGTCCAGGTGGCGGTCCACCTGACACTGACGCAGCTCCGCTCGTTCTGTCACGACATGATTCGCAGCCTGAGAGCCGCCGCCACCCAAAGGCCCCGCTAAGCTGGGGGGGGCTGTGTTCAAGGGCACCCAGGGCTGGACAGACAAACAGCTGAGTCCTGATGATGTCTCCGACAGGACGGGGACGCCTGAAACACTTAGACAACCATCACACAACCATCACACAACCATCATACATCCATCACACAACCATCAGGAATTTAAAAACTTTCCAGGACTCAGAGCTGATCTGAGATCTGCAGGTCTGAACCTGTCAGATGCACGAAAAATGCAGCTGCTGAAGAACCAACAAACATGACACGTCCTCTTCAGGATGCCTTCAGGACGTCCCAGGACCCCTTCAGGATGTTTCAGGACGTCCCAGGACCCCTTCAGGACGTTTCAGGACGCCTTCAGGACATCTCAGGATGTCTCAGCACGCCTTCAGGACATCTCAGGACGTCTCAGGATGTCTCAGGACACCTTCAGGACGTCTCAGGACGCCTTCATGTGTTTCCGTCCAGAGACATGTGACACTGGTCGATCAGTCACTGAACGGAAAGAACAAATTAGTCAAATCGAGCAAATGTTACAGTCAGCGCTTCCTGTTGTCTGTGTTTCAGAATAAAAGCCTCTCCATTGGTGAAATAGGCTTTTATTGTGAAGCTGCTACAGGAAATGCATTGTGTTGGTCACAGAGTTGGTGCTGCTGCTCTCTTTAACTTCACATAAACGTTACAGAAACGTTATTTTTACGTTTGTATTTGAATGTTTGTGGCACGAGCAGTTAAAGGAGCAAACACTTGAATGTTTTAGAATTGTTTTTATAATGTTTTTATTTATTTATGATATTTATTCATTATTTATTGCAGAGCTTCCCAAACTTTTCAGCCCGCAACCCCCAAAACAACGGTACCAGTGATTTGAGACTTCCAGACGTCACATGATCTGTCCCTTACTTGTTGTAATATTTTGCACGTTGCTAACAGACCTTTTAATATTAATATTGTTGTTGCTGCTAATCTCGTTAATCTGTCATCACAAGGCTTTGTAAATGTAAATGTATCTACTTTTTATGTTTTGTGACAATTGTGGAATGTAAGAATATTCTTTCTAAAAGTGTTTATGTTTTTTGATTTCTGAAAATCATCTTGCGACGGTTTGTTTCTAATTAGCAGCAAAATTAACGAGAATAAAAAGTTTAATTTGTAATTCTTTGTTATTTGTGTGTCTGTGTGTGTGTGTGTGTGTGTGTGTGTGTGTGTGTGAAAAAACGAAGCCTTTCTAAAAACTTTGTCATATTTATTTATTGAAATGATTTTACTGTCAGGGTCAGAGGTGAGTTGATGCTTCGTCATCTTAAAGTCTGACTTCTTTGTTTCATCACTTCCTCTTCAGCTCAGGCCCCGCCTCCTCCACATGTGGGGAGGCATGACCTTTGTGGGGGCGGGGCTTAACAAACCTGCTACGATGTGTTCAGGTGCTTTAATGGAGGCAAAGAAGGGAAACAGGATGTGATCTAACTGGACAATTCATCTTCAATGTTTTCTGAATTCAACCAATCAAATCTGATATTTTGTTTTTGAATTGAATGAATAAATCAAATCAGACAAATTCTAAATAAAAAAAATCATTCAGGTTCTTTAGTTTCTTTGCTTCCAATCATCAGATTTACTTCCTGTGATGATGAACAAAGAGCACCTGAACACACCTTTACACACGTGCCTGGCGTGCAGTGGATTGTGGGATAGTGAGGACCGCAGGAGATGTGTCCTTTTAAAGTGTGATGGTGCCCCCAAAGGACAAAACATGAAGGACTTGTGTTCAGTAAATAAAAACTGGTTGGACCTTCAGGGCCACCAAACCACTTTAAAGACACAAAATGTCAACCAGGACGGAGCTCAATGTGTCCTTTTTCAGGACTTTTCAGGACTTTCCAGGACGTCTGGACACACAGAGAGTTGTCTGTGTGTCCTCCGGTGTTCGTCAGTTCCGACGCTGCTCCTGGTCTCGTCTTCGTTGTTTCTCTTTCTGTCTCTCCATCTTGTCCAAAGCTTTCCTCTCCTTCTCCGCCGCACTCTGAATCTCTTTGATACGGCGCTTCAAAGCACCGCGGTCAGACGAACTGAGCACACCCAGAGCCTGCAGAAGACAGAGGACAGAAGTCAGAGAGGTCAACTGTCCAACTTTTCAGAGGAAGTTGATGAGTTGATGTGACATCATCATCATCCTCATGATATCATCCTCATGATGACATCATCATGTTGACACCATCATCCTCACCTTCAGCTTGTTGCCGTCCAGCTGCAGCAGCTCCCGTCCATCAATGTCTCTTGCACTGAATTCTGGGACATACTGCTCCATGTTGAGTCCTTTGAGCCACTGACAGACCTGCTGAGTTGTCCACAAAGACACTGGACAGGACGGGTCATCGAAGGGCTGAGGAGGAGGAGGAGGAAGAGGAGGAAGAAGCATGTAAAAATAAGTAAGAAGAAGTAAGAAGTAAACAGAACTCTAAACTCCTGTTTAATGGAGATGTTAAACATGGTCCTGTAAGTGAAGTTGGTGGACTCACCTCGTCTGAGGACTGGGACAGGGTGTGGTACGGATGGGAGGATCTAGAGGAGTCGACAGGAGGAGAGGTGGAGGACGAAGTGTGAGGAGGAGAAAACTCCTCACTGAGTGCCGACTCCTGCAGGATGCAGACAAAACATGTGAAGACATTGGGGACGTCACAGAGACTACATCCAGGTTTTACACCGTCTGCGAGGACATCACAGAGACTACGTCCAGGTTTTAAACAGTCTGCGGGGACATTTGCCAGTAAATATGTAAAAAGTAAAAATGTCAAATAAAAATGTTCATGGAACATGATAATAACGTCATAAA
Source organism: Protonibea diacanthus (assembly GCA_028641955.1). Classification (NCBI taxonomy): domain Eukaryota; kingdom Metazoa; phylum Chordata; class Actinopteri; family Sciaenidae; genus Protonibea; species Protonibea diacanthus. Next base: position 190,180 of record CM053994.1, read on the forward strand.
ACGATAACATGGAGATCAAAACAAACTTGAAGGAACTCTTTTAAAGAGCTTTTATTGTGAAAAACCTACAGGAAGCTTCCATGGAAGCGGCCATGTTGTGTACCTGGGAGTGAGACTTGCGTGGCCGTGGAGAACTCATCGGGGTGATTTTGGGGGAGCAAGGGGGAGTCCCGGAGGAGGACAGAGACCCCCGTCCTTCAGAGAACCAGGAAAACGGGACGAAGGACCCTGAAGACCGAGACGGACTCTCAGACGGCTCTCTGAGGACAGAAGACGTCAGGACAGATGGAGGTTCTGTGTGAGGCTGAGGTTCTTTGTGAGATGGAGGTTCTGTTTCAGGTGGAGGTTCTGTGTGAGGTAGAGGTTCTGTTTGAGGTGGAGGTTCTGTGTGAGGTAGAGGTTCTGTTTGAGGTGGTGGTCCTGTTTAAGATGGAGGTTCTGTTTGAGGTGGAGGTCCAGTTTGAGATGGAGGTTCTGTTTGAGGTGGAGGTTCTGTGTGAGATGGAGGTTCTGTTTGAGGTGGAGGTCCTGTTTGAGATGGAGGTTCTGTTTGAGGTGGAGGTTCTGTGTGAGATGGAGGTTCTGTTTGAGGTGGAGATTCTGTTTGAGGTAAAGGTTCTGATTGTGACCCACCTGCTGCCCACAGACAGTCTGTTGGACTTGTCTTTCCTCACTCTGATGTATGAACGCCTGAGAGTCACCCTGACAGACAGAGAGAAGGGCACATTAACACACCATCAGCTGTGAGAGGTTCAGTGTGTGTGTGTGTTTCTCACCCGAGGTCCAGGAAGCGTCTCTTGGTTTTCTTGTCGAAGACGACAGTCGGACTCCCAGGATCAGCCGGACTCGTGTCCCGACTCGAGTCAGAAACCAACACTGACACACACACACACACACACACACAGTCATTAGTACAAATGACATACTAACATGTTTCAGTGGTGAGTGCCCAGGTGTGTGTTCTGTTGTGTTCAGGTGAGTGTTCGTGTGTGTCCAGGTGAGTGTTCAGGTGTGTATTCAGGTGTGTGTTCAAGTGTGTGTTCTGGTGAGTTTTCAGGTGTGTGTTCAGAGGAGTGTTCAGATGTGTTCAGGTGTGTGTACCTTCACTGTCGGGCCTTCTGCTCCTCCTCATGTAGACTCGTGAGCAGTCGGCGGAGGGGCAGGACCTGGACGGCGAGCTGCTGGGAGTCACCAGAGCCTCCTGAGATGTGGCATTGGTCAGCTGATGGTACCGCCCCCGCGGTGGAGCAACCAATGACGCTCCTTCATCATCTGGAGAGCGACGCCCCTGAGGGACCGTTTGATTTGGGGGTTAGCATTAATTAGCCTTAATTAGTGTTCACCACATATGAACCTGTCCTGAGCTCTGATTGGTCTCACCATTGATGTGTCAAAGGAAAAGGCGGGGCTTCGCACAGACAACAGCGAATCAGGAGAGGGGGAGGAGCCTTGCATGGCCAGGTGGAGAGGTGAGTGGGCAGAGTGTATTGGACTGTCCTGATGACACACACACACACACACACACACACACCTTTTAAATCTGTGGTATGACATCTTGATGATGTCACTATCCAGGTGGTAAGACACTATCCAGGTGCATTATGGGTGTCTGTCTCACTCTGAGGACTGATTGGTCTTCGTCTCTTTGTACCTTCCTCTCCAGGCTGTCGTCGCCCTCCGTCGAGCTCACGCTGTCACGGTAACGGGACCTGGAGGGGCGATGCCTCCGTGTCTTGACGGACAGCTGGGCCCGCCCCTTCTGGATGCTGTTGTCCAGGAGCTCGGTCTCTGGGATCGCCTCGTTCAGGTCTGAAACACACAGTCACAGTCAGACAGCAGGGCATTATGGGAGATGAACCCTGACCCCACGATGACCCCACCATGCTGCGTTAACGTATCACTAACACCAAACTCCAACCAGACCGTGTAACACACAGGGTTCAGACCAATCCGAGTCCTCTGAGGGATGACATCATGAGCTCTGGGCCAGTGTGTGATGACATGTGTGAGAACAACCGCTGCTGCTAAAGAGGTTAGCATAGCTGCTGCTAAAGAGGTTAACATAGCTGCAGCTAAAGAGATTAGCGTAGCTGCTGCTATAGAGGTTAGTGTAGATGCCGCTAAAGAGGTTAGTGTAGATGCCACTAAAGAGGTTAGCATAGCTGCAGCTAAAGAGGTTAGCGTAGCTGCTGCAAAAGAAGTTAGCGTAGCTGCAGCTAAAGAGGTTAGCGTAGCTGCTGCTATAGAGGTTAGTGTAGATGCCGCTAAAGAGGTTAGCGTAGCTGCAGCTAAAGAGGTTAGCTTAGCTGCTGTTATAGAGGTTAGCGTAGCTGCTGCTATAGAGGTTAGTGTAGTTGCCACTAAAGAGTTTAGCATAGCTGCAGCTAAAGAGGTTAGCTTAGCTGCTGCTATAGAGGTTAGTGTAGATGCCGCTAAAGAGGTTAGCATAGCTGCAGCTAAAGAGGTTAGCGTAGATGCAGCTAAAGAGGTTAGAGTAGATGCAGCTAAAGAGGTTAGTGAAGCTGCTGCTATAGAGGTTAGTGTATATGCCGCTAAAGAGGTTAGCATAGCTGCAGCTAAACAGGTTAGCACAACTACTACTAAAGAGGTTAGGGTAGCTGCTGCCCTGGTCGGACTCACGTTGTCTTTATGTCCCAAGTGTCTGTCTTTGTTTAATCGTCTGTTAAAGATAAAGTCTGTGTCTCCTCACCCACGACAAGCTACGAGCCCAGAGTAGAGACAGGGGAGACGGGGGAGACAAGGAGGAGCAGAGCAATGGAGATGAAGATGGAGATGAAGGTGGAGATGAAGGTGGAGATGAAGGTTTTGGCGGTTCTGATGGTGAAACATTGGCAGTGAGAGAAGACACAGATCTAATAAAGAAGAGGATGGAGGGATGATGAACAGAGATGAAATGAGTCATGGGAGGTGGGGGAGGCCTCAGAGAAGTGCAGTAATGATATTAGAGGGGGGAGGATGGAGAGACGGGAGAGACCGGAGAGACGAGAAGGACGAACACCCGAAGAAACATTGTCACATACCACAATTTATCTTCCTGTTTGAAAAGAGACGCAGACACTACTACAGATGTATGGAACAAAAACACTGCTCAGTCTGTGTGCCATTTATTCATCTTGTCCTGAATGCTGTTCAAATATATACTGTAGTTGCTGTTAGCTAATGTTAGTGTTAGTGTTGTGCCAGAACTGGAGCTGGACAAGGGTCAATGTAACCGGCTCAGAGTTGAGAGCTTGGTGAAATAAAAGGCTGAAAGACAGACGCCGAGCTGGGCTGACTGCTGTTGGACTAGTCAGTAATATTAGCTGCTGCTGTGTCTGCTGCTGGTGACCTGGTTGATGTTTGGCTGTTAGCAAAGTTGTCGACTCACTAGTTCTTGAGCAGAAGTAATCAGAACAAATACTTGAGTACAGCTGAACATTCTTTATACTGTCAGTGATGCGTGCTCATTAACACAGAGTTTAACAAAGAGAAATCAGAGATCTTTGAACTGGAACCAGGAAATGTTCGGACATGAAAAATGACTTCAGCTTGTATAAAGCGTTAGCCTGTAAACATGTACATCAGTACTCGAGTAAATGTACTGAGATACTCACCGAACACGTTGTCTGTATCATCCAGTCCAGCAGACATGACTCAGCAGTTTCTGTTTGAAAGAAAATGTAACAGATGGATGAAAGACAGCAGTTCAACAGCTCAACAAATTCTGCTGCTTGGTTCTACACCTTAGTCTATGATGCTGCAGGTTCCCCTTGAGCATCACGCCTGGAGACATTTTAACATGGGGACTTATGGAGACTGACTCACTGGAACTGCAGTTTTTGGGTTCACTTCCTGTGTTGCCTCGAACGCTGCTTGGTCCAGACAGGATGAAGAAGTGTTCCTACAGTGTCATATGATGACCAGCAGCAGTGTTTGACTGGCAATATATGAGAACCTTAAAGAACCCCAAAAATCCCACTGAGGTGTAATCTTCATTGTGAGTGTGCTGTCAGAGTGACCACACTGGACATTGATGACCAGACCATTGATTGGAACCAATGATTAACTTAAAAATCTGATTTTGTCCGAAGCATCAAAATCAGGATTCATTCGCCGTTGAAAATAGTCCCTAACAGATATTCTGTCTCCTCATGTTGGGTCTGATCAGCTGTTTTAGAAATGACATGAATCTGTCCATTTGTCTCTGTCCTCTGTGAACTGGGTCAACACCATCAGCTGACGTCTTCTCGTCTACCTCCTGACTTCCTGCCTCATGACTCGTCTTCACATCAGTCTGGGGAGGGAAGAGGTGGTGGGGAGGAGGAGAGGAGAGGGAGGAGGAGAGGAGAGGAAGGGGGAGGGGAGGAGGGGGAGGAGGGTTGGAGAGTGAAGGTGGCAGGTAGCCCAACAGAAAGGCCATCTGCTGCCTCACCCTGCAGCCACTGTGTAAGCAGTAAACAGACAGACAGATGGACAGATGGACATCCTGTATTCAGGCAGCAAGAACCTGAACATGAGCAACAGAACGAAGGACAAACACAGAGATGGACGTGAGGACCACAACACATCATGTCTTTTCACATAGTCCCATGTCTTTTCATGTTGTCCCATGTCTTTTTTAATGTCTTTTCATGTCGTCCCATGTCTTTTCATGTCATGCCATGTCTTTTTTTATGTCTTTTCATATCTTTTCATGTTGTCCCATATCTTTTCATGTCATGCTATGTCTTTTCATGTCGTCCTATGTCTTTTTTGTCTTTTCATGTCTTTTCATGTTGTCCCATCTTTTCATGTTTTTTCATGTCATCGCATGTCTGTCTTTTCATATCTTTTTATGCCTTTTCATGACTTTTTATGTCGTCCTGTGTCTTTTCATGTTGTCTCATGTCTCTTCATGTTGTCTTATGTCGTGTGATGACATGATGTCCTCTGTCATGTGTCTGTCTTTGCTGCTCTGAAGAAAATTTGTAGCTTTTAAATGAGCAGACATTTAGTGAACGTTAGATTGATCTGCTAGCTGCTTCTCAGACTGGGTGGAGATGATCTAACACACACACACACACACACACACACACACACTCACACACGCTCAGGTCTAATGAGACAAACATTGACAACAAAGCACACAGCTCATTCCCAGAAGACTGAAGCTTCAACAGGAAAATGCATCGTCAGACTGAAAGAGATGAAGTGGAGGAAGATGTTTGGCAGAAGAGGAGACAGGGAAAAAATGGTGGATGAAAAAAGTGATGATGTACAGTCAGAGAAGAGAGAGACAGATAGAAAGATAGGAGGGAGAAAATGATAAACAGCCGGAGAGAGGAGCTGAAATATCCAGCAGGGAAACACAAACACCAACAAACTGACGATAAACTCACCTTCCTGTCTCTCTGACGGTTGTCATGGCACGTCTCTGTCTCTCTCTCTCTCTCTCTCTCTCTCTCCCTCTCTGCCTTCACCACTAGCTGGTTAGCAGGACCACGACTCCCAGGGTTCCACAGAGCTTCTCTCCAGGCCAGGCAACAGTCTGGGCTGCGGCTGGAGGACTGTGGGCGATGTAGTTTTCCTCTCCTAAGACGCTCAGGCTTGTTTCTGGGAGGCAGAGCGAGTGAATGCTGGCTCACTGCTACTCAGCAGAATACTGCAGCCCTCAACTGAAACAGTAGCAGCACCAAGGACAGCTGAGATGGACTGAGAGACGGAGGAGGAGGAAGGATAATGGAGGATGAAGGGGGGCGAGTGTGTGGGGAGGAGAGACAGACAGGATTGGATAAAAGAGAGAGAGCAAGGGAAATAAAAAAGAGGAAGTGATGAAGGAGATGAAGAGGAGGTGTGGAGAAAATGACATCATATGAAAAACATGAGATACATAGATACAATGAAATATTTATGTAAGAAATATTAAGATTACATTATTATTAAATTATTATGATTAATTATAAGAAATGAAAAGACAAATTAAAATTCAACAAAAGACAAGAAGATATGAAAGAGAAGAAGATACACAAACAGGTGGAGTCCAGTCCCTGCCTCCACCTAACACTCAGCTCCACTCTGAGAGGTAACAGCAGGTCAACCTATAAGATGATTGATGATACATCAGCTCTGGCAGGAGTTCAGACTCCTAACACAAGAGAAGATCTGGTACAGGGGAAGAGTTAGCAGTGAGTGGAGGCATGCTGACGATGTTTGGAGAGAACTACAACAGTCAGTTCAGAGCCATCTCCATCCATCTCTCCTCCTGAAGATCAGCTTCATCAGTTCAAAAGGATCCTGGGGGTTCATCATAGGGGCACACAAATCTAAAGGAGGCCTCCATGCATCATCAGCGTGTTGAGCTGTCAAAACCAAAACAAATCAAGCTAAACACAAGACCACAAAAAGAGTTCTTGATTACTGCAGAGCTTCCCCACAGATGTTACCTTCTGTCTAACCAGTCCACCCTGACTGACCATGGGCCAAGGCAGCCCCTTTAAACCTGTTTTAGATTTATTAACCACACAGCGAGGCAATGAGCCCACCTGGATTACAGTGAGTCACAGCTGGTCTTCAGACTGACAAGCTGCAGCATCTGAGTCATCTTTTTTGTGCTCAGCAGAAGACCTCTGACCAAACCTGGAATATATCACAGTGTTTGTAATGAACAGTTTCTCTGACAGCAGGACCTGCCCACAGTCCTTCAGTAGATCGAACCACACCTGGTTAATGTGATCTTCCACACAGGGACGTGGATTTTGTCACTTTATTCACCTTATGGAAGTCACTGTTATGCAGATGATACCCAGTTATACCTCTTCTTTAATTCTGACAACCTCAGTCAAACCTGACCCTGCAGCACTGCCTGACAGCTATCATCAGACAACATCCTTCAGTTTAAGAACTCATCATAGACTCTGAGAACAAAAAGCAGTTTTAGTCCCAGAGCAGCAAACCAGTTCTCTTTGACTGATACATGAACTTTGAACGACACATAAAGAGCATCGTCCAATCCTGTTTTTTTCCAACTAAGAAACAAAATCAAAAATGTACGACAGAGAGCTGAGTCCGCTGGACTTGTAACCAACACATGTCGTGGTCACATGTTACTCTGGTTACCAGTTGAATTTAGAATTAATTTTAAATTCTTTAATCACCTGTAAAGCTCCACACAGACTTCCACTTCTGAAATCAGTAAGCACTGAAATCCAGACTTAAAACCAAAGATGGCCAAGTATTTGTGGTCATGGCTCCGACCCTTGAACCCCAAAACCCCAAACTCTGGCTGCCCACAGCAGTACCTGCCTACCAACCTACCAACAGAGGGTGCTGTTGGTCTGCACGTCTCTTTCTGTCAACCAGGAAGTAAATTTTAGGAGGAGGAGGAGGAGGAGGAGGAGAAGGAGGACAAGCCGAGACTGGCAGGTCAGGGAGGGGCGGGGCCACAGAGAGAAAGAGAGAGAGAGAGAGGAGAACCTGTTTCTGTAGTTTGGGCTCGCCCCTTGAGGAATAGACGAGACAAAAACCCATAAAGAGCAAGATGGTTGGATCAGACTTTCATTGCCGGTAAAACATCTATCTATCTATCTATCTATCTATCTATCTATCTATCTATCTATCTATCTATCTATCTATCTATCTATCTGTCTATCTGTCTTTCTGTCTGTCTGTCTGTCTGTCTGTCTATGGAGGTGATTCTCATGTTGGATGAACTTTTACAAACTTTACCTCTTTGTTTTTGTGTTTTTTTGGTTGAGATTACAAACCTGCATTTACAGGGACCTCAGCCTGATTCCATGCTTACATTATGGGGACATGGTGTGATTTCAGGGTTAAAACATTTGGTTAGGGTTAGGTTTGTGTGTGTGTGTGTATGTGTGTGTGTTTGCTCTGTGTTTGTCTGGTTGGTTTGGACGTAAAATTTTGAAACTTGAAAACCTGCATTACAGAGACACTGTGATTTTAAGACTTCACTTTTGGTTAAGATTAGGTTTGTGTGTATGTGTCTGTGTGTGTGTCTGTGTGTGTGTGTGTGTGTGTGTGTGTGTGTGTGTGTGTGTGTTGGCAGGAATGTATCACCGACCATAGTCTGTAGACAGATTGTGTGTTATTGTGTGTGGACTACAGACTACACACTCACTGAGCTGATCCTGAGTCTGTAAACATCTTGACAAAGTTCAGCAGCTGCAGAAATATCCTGAAAGTTAAGTGACAATGCTCATTCACAGTTTATGTCAAATCATTATCATATCAAAGTTAATTATGTTGTATAATTATTGATTTAGTGAAACAATAAAACAGGAGGACTGAACAGTGACCAGTGGTAAATAGCACAGCTCTAATGATTTTAGCACTCACGTTAGTTTTATGTTACTTTAGTCAAACATCAGCAGCTGATCCTCAAAGAGAATTCACATACGCTGGTTTCTTATTTACTCATTACATACACAGTAAAGTGTGTTATATAGTATACATGTTGTACAGGTTTTCCTGGAGGAAGTACTTTTACTTTTAGTACTTTTAGTACCACAGTGTAGTTACAAATAGAAGTCCTATGTTCAACAGTGTACAAGTATAAAAGCATTATTATCAAAAAAATACATAAAGTACAAAAAGTATTAATTTTACAGAATGGCCTGTTTCAGATGATATGTATAGGTATGGTAAATTATTGGATAACAATTAATTATGCATTCCATCAAGTTATTGATATTAGAATATCATTTATTTGTTATTGTTTGTACTATTAATGTGAATCTGTAAACTAAAATGATCAAATAAATGTTGTAGTGCAGTACATTTACTTCCGAACTGTACCTGAGTAAATGTACTATACTGTACTTTACTTAAGTTACTTTCCAGCACTGAAAAGTAAACATTCAAATTTTATCCAGGTTTAGAGGTAAACTCTGTGGCATCAGTTTAACTTGTGCTTCAGTCAAAGCTTGAGCCCATTGTGTCAAATTCGACAGCTTGGTTAGCTGCCTTCAAACTTTTATGCTGTAAGTTACCATCCAACAGTTCTGATGGCACCTCTCTGCTGTAATGTTCTGATGTCAAAGTCATGTGATGTAGTTTAAAAAACAAGAGAAGAATGCTCAAACAAACTTTTCAACATTTCAACATTTTCACTGAGGTTTGCTTTCTGTGTGAAACCAAAAGTCAACACTGAATTCTTTTTAACTTGCGTACCATTACGTAACTTAACCTACACAACTAATGTACTTGTTCTTAAACCTGACCGGGTAGTTTTTGTGTCTAAACCTAAACTAACTGTTTCTTAGCAAGCTTTATTTTGAAAGTGTAACATAGTGTGACATTGGATGTTTTTTTTGGTAACTTTGGGGCTACCTACAACGTCTTTACTTAAAATCTAGAGCTGTTGACCAGGCTGAATGCGTTGGAAAAATCACTGCTACTGCCAATTAATTATCCCTTAGAACAAGCTTACACTTTGTTTGATTAGTTAAGCTAACAGCCATAAGAGAGCAGGATTCTCTCAGTACGGTTACATGCAACAAGAAATTCGAATTTCTGATCGTATCAGATAATGACATGCATAAGACCGGATCACTTGTCTGAATCTGAGTCTGAATATTATTTGGAGGGTTTTTGAAGTCCTTGAGGGGGCTGTAGAAGCAGGTTTTAGGGGTCCTTAAAGTGTTGTAGATGGAGGTAATTGAGCAGGTCTTATCCTTGGCTGTAGAGTTTAGAGGTTCTTATAAAGAGTTTAAAGGTTCTTGTTTAGAGTGTGGAGGTTCTTGTTTAGAGGTTGTTGTAAAGAGTTTAAAGGTTCTTGTTTAGAGTTTAGAGGTTCTTATTAAGAGTGTAGAGGTTCTTGTTTAGAGCTTATAGGTTCTTTTTTAGACTTTAGAGGTTCTTGTTAAGAGTTTAGAAGTTCTTGTTTAGAGCATGGAGGTTCTTGTTTAGAGTGTAGAGGTTTTTGTTTAGAGTTTAGAGGTTCTTGTTGAGAGTGTAGAGGTTCTTGTTTAGAGCGTAGAGGTTCTTGTTAAGAGCTTAGAGGTTCTTGTTTAGAGTTGAAAGGTTCTAGTTAAGAGTTTAGACGTTCTTGTTTAGAGCATGGAGGTTCTTGTTTAGAGTGTAGAGGTTCTTGTTTAGAGTTTAGAAGTTCTTGTTATGAGTGTAGAGGTTCTTGTTAAGAGTTTAGACGTTCTTGTCTAAAGCATGGAGGTTCTTGTTTAGAGTGTAGAGGTTCTTGTTTGGAGTTTAGAGGTTCTTGTTTAGAGTTTAAAGGTTCTTGTTAAGAGTTTAGAGGTTCTTGTTGAGAGTGTAGAGGTTCTTGTTTAGAGCGTAGAGGTTCTTGTTCACAGCTTAGAGGTTCTTGTTTAGAGTTTAAAGGTTCTTGTTAAGAGTTTAGACATTCTTGTTTAGAGCATGGAGGTTCTTGTTTAGAGTTTAGAGGTTCTTGTTAAGAGTTTAGACGTTCTTGTTTAGAGCATGGAGGTTCTTGTTGAGAGTGTAGAGGTTCTTGTTTAGAGTTTAGAGGTTCTTGTTAAGAATGTATAGGTTCTTGTTAAGAGTTTAGAAGTTCTTGTTTAGAGCATGGAGGTTCTTGTTGAGAGTGTAGAGGTTCTTGTTTAGAGCGTAGAGGTTCTTGTTCACAGCTTAGAGGTTCTTGTTTAGAGTTTAAAGGTTCTTGTTAAGAGTTTAGATGTTCTTGTTTAAAGCATGGAGGTTCTTGTTTAGAGTGTAGAGGTTCTTGTTTGGAGTTTAGAGGTTCTTGTTGAGAGTGTAGACGTTCTTGTTAAGAGTTTAGAGGTTCTTGTTGAGAGTGTAGACGTTCTTGTTTAGAGCGTAGAGGTTCTTGTTCACAGCTTAGAGGTTCTTGTTTAGAGTTTAAAGGTTCTTGTTAAGAGTTTAGACGTTCTTCTTTAGGGCATGGAGGTTCTTGTTTAGAGTTTAAAGGTTCTTGTTTAGAGTTTAGAGGTTCTTGTTGAGAGTGTAGAGGTTCTTGTTTAGAGCGTAGAGGTTCTTGTTAAGAGCTTAGAGGTTCTTGTTTAGAGTTTAAAGGTTCTTGTTAAGAGTTTAGACGTTCTTGTTTAGAGCATGGAGGTTCTTGTTTAGAGTGTAGAGGTTCTTGTTTAGAGTTTAGAGGTTCTTGTTAAAAATGTAAAGGTTTAGTTCTCAGGTTCCAGGTTCTTTCCAGGGTTTCCAGGCATACTTAACAAGGTTTTTGGGCGTCCTTGAACTTTTTGTTACCTGATTTTAAGAGACAGCTGATAGCCAATCAGAGAGCAGTGTTTCTGTGTTTGTGGTGTAAAGAGATAAACATGTTGCGGTCAGTCTCTGAGCTTCCTCCAAACATTCTTGTTAAAGTTCAGCCTTCAGGAGGCGGAGTCTGCTGCTGGTTTTATGATTTAAACTCAGTTATTTCTGTCTGTTTTTGCTGTGTGTGTGTGTGTGTGTGTGTGTAACCACACTCCACTCACACTGAGAGTAAAGGTTGAATCCTCTGTTGGGTCTCTGTTGGGTTTATGCTGTCACATGACACCTGGTGGGCGTGGCACAGCGACAGGACGTGTTATTGATCCTCTCTGACTCATTCTGGTGAACTTTAAATTCTTTCTCTCTTCTGATTGGTTGACACGGCGTGTCCTGCCACAAAGCCTCTACCTCAGTTTGATGATTGACAGCTCTCTGGGTTTATTTTCTCACACACTCCAGTCCTGTGGTCGAACAGAGGAGGGTGTGTATGTGTGTGTGTTACATTCCTGGCAGGGTGGGTGTGGCTCAGAGACAAACAGAGGGAGAGAGGGAGGAGAGGGAGAGTGGTCGGCAGCATTCCAACACTCGAGGCTCTCTCAGTAGCACACCTGGCTCAGGTGAACTGAGGTGTGCTCAGGAGCAGGTTTGATTGTTTACAGCCTGATCAGCAAACACACACCAACAGGAAGTGAGGTAAAAGGTTAGAAGTTAATATGATTGGTTGGTACATTTAATATGTAATGAGTTTATGAAGAGGTACCAGGGGCATCAGCTGACTGTTACTTGATGCCCTTTGTGCTGTCTGTCCCTCAGGTAATCTTAGGTAATCAGGTACAAAGATTAAACAGGACACTTCCTGGTCTGACCTGCAGACGTTTACAGAATGTTGTGAAAACGTTCTTTAAAGTTCGATCACAATAATCTTCATCAATTCAATGACGACTGTTGAGAAGAAACCTGAATATTCTCCAGCTGAGCTCAGCCACACTATTGTTCCTTTACAAAGACAGGAAACACACACACACACACACACACACACACACACACACCAGGGTGTGATGTCACCGGGGGGTGGAGTCTATGCTACCATGTGGGTGGGGCTTACACCAGACAGGAAGAGCAGAGATTTCCCTCTGTAAACACAACAGGCCTGTGATCAGCCTACTGCTATTGTTCTGTGTGTGTGTGTGTGTGTGTGTGTGTGTGTGTGTGTGTGTGTGTGTGTGCCTTGCTCAGAGGTCAGGTTTGAAAGAAGTATTCAGACTCTTTACTTCAGTAGTATAAAGTGTAAATACCACCCTGAAAATACTTCATTGTGTGTCTGTCCATCTGTCCTCCGGTGTCTGTCCAACACACACATACAAACTGACACAAAGTCATGTTTTCAGTATTTTCAGGTGTTTTAGAGTTGTTGATGATGTCATGCTGCACACCTGTGAGTGATTCAGATTATAGTTCATGCCGTTGAGCGCAGGACGATGTCGTCAACAACTATTTTATGAAAGACACTGAATCAGATTCACTGACACTTAGAAGTGTTGAAGAGCCTTAAGTCAGCAGGATTCCACCTGAGCAGGTGATACCTCTGATAAGCCCCACCCCTCTGTCTGCAGAGTGGGTGGAGTCTTTGTTGCCTGTCATTGAACATATCTTATATAATCCCTCCCTCTCCTGGAGGGCTTTTACTTTGAAACATCATGGAGCTGCTGAGCAGAGAGGTGAGTGTAACTGAATATGAACATTACGCAAGATCATGTTTGCAAAGCGGTGTCCATCACATCACCATTGACTTAAAGCTTCATGATGTTTTTTAAGGACGACATGAAGACATGAGAGTGAAGCAGGGTTAGCGTTAGCTTCATGAGTTGCAGCTCAGAGCTGGTTGTAGTTTGACTTGTTCTGACAAGAAGAAGCAGAAAAACACATAACTGTCATTCCTGTGTTCGTCTGCCAGTTATACAGTGCTTTACATCAGTCAGTGCAGAAAAACAACACTATGCATAGCTATGAAAAATATGATGGTTGTTGTGTTGGAATGCATTAGATCATACTGTACAGTATCAGTCATTGTCTATACAGTATGTAAATGCTAAATGGACTGTACTTATATAGCGCCTTTCTAGTCTTCTGACCACTCAAAGCGCTTTACAGTACATATCTCATTCACATTCATACACTGATGGCATTGGCTGCCATGCAAGGTGCCAGGAGCCATTCATACACACCAATGGCACAGCCTTCAAGAGCAATTTGGGGTTTGAAGGACACTTGCAGACTGGAGGGGATTGAACCGCCAATCTTCTGATTAGTGGACGACTTGCTCTACCTCCAAGCCACAGCCGCTCAAAGCCTGTGATGTTGGGCGTGGTGACATAGCTAACCTTCGTTTTCAGGTACTTTGGTGCTGAATTTTTCCATCTGAGCCAGTTTGAAAGTTACTGTGCAGCTGTCAGAACCAATCAGGTGAGACAGCAGCAGTTCATGTGGTTGTTGAACATCAGAGTGGTTTGAACAAAGAGGACTCAGACATAAAACATGGAGTCAGATGTGATGCAGGCAGCAGAAGACAAACTGACAACAATCAGTTAGCATCAAACCGCTAACACAGGCAGCGTGTATACACTGGACAGCAAACTATTTCTGAATAACACACCTACTGTGACGTGTCTGTAGTTCAGTTAATTACTTTGTAGTTTTAGTCGACTCTTGTTTTTGTAGTTTTGTCAGTTGATATTTTTGTAGTTTTGTCTGATATTTTTGTAGTTTGGTTGTTGTTGAATCTGCTCCATCTAGTCTGATCACTTTTTTCTCTTTAAGGGGGCTGATGTTCAGGTGTGATCTTTGACCCTTCACCTTCAGCATCACCTGCCCATCTAACAGAGGGGGGTGGGCCTGAGGCTGTCACCGTGGCGACAATGTCCCTGCTTGGCAGAGGTGAGTCCTGCTTCACATCAGTACCAGAACAGTACCATCAAGTTACATAGCAGAGTATTGTTAACAGCATTAGCATTAATGTTAGCATTAGCACTGGCTCTTGTGCTTCATACAACATTGTTCTGTATTATTTCCTCTGATCCTCCTGCCTGTTCTGGATCCTGCAGGTCTGCGTCTGGTCCTGGTGGAGTTTCAATATGAGTACCAGGGTCGGGATGGGGCACTGGTCTCCATCAAACCCAATGAGCGTTATGTCCTTCTGGCTAAAACCAATGACCACTGGTGGCAGGTCCAGAGGGACCAGAGCTCTAAGCCCTTCTACATCCCTGCCAAGTATGTCAAGGAGCTGCCACTGGACTTACCGTCTCCTCTGGACTTTGCAGATGTGCCTAGTCCAGTGCAGGTTCCAGTAGCAGCACCAGTCCCGGTCCCTGTCCCTGTTCCAAAGACCTTAGAGGAGCCCAATGGGACCAAAACCAAACCAGGGGACGAGGTGACAATCCGGCTCAGACCTGATGCTTGCACCGGATACCGCAAGCCTGAGAACCGCATGTCCACGTTCGGTGTTCCGCTGGACTTCCATGAACTGATGCCGACCCCACGCAATCCTCATGCTGATTTCACAGAGGTCGGGACCACAACCACCAGTGGGATTACGGATATGGAGGATGATGCTCTGAGCAAAAAGCCCGGGTTCCTGGAGGACCACAGGGACTCTGCCAAACACAGAGTTCCCAGTTTCAGTCCAGCAGACCCCATCTCCACACCCCGGCACCAGACCCAGCCTATCCCTGTGGATACGCCAACGGTCCCCATATTGGCCCCCCACAACAACCTCCACAGCACAACCTTATCATTGACAGGTCACCATGACAACGAGGAGTCACCAATAGAGCTGGAGGAGGAGGAGGAAGAGGTGGAGATGAGAGAAGAGAGTGTCAGCACGGAGGATTCACTGAAGGAGGAAGATTCAACCCACATCTATGAGTCCATCCTGGACCTGAACCTGGACCTGGAGGCTCTGGTTGGAGGAAGAGTGAGTCCTGAAGTGCTGCCTGAACCTGCACCTGCATCAGCCCTGCCCCCCTCACAGGTAAGACACCTGAGACCTTCTCAGTCCACGTGAAACATCACAGATCTCACCTCGATTCTGACGAGTCCAGATTCAGGTGGTCCAGTGAACCAACATGTTGTAATACACAAACATCCGGCTGCTCCATCTCAACTCTCTGTGATTTACAGAGTTTCCTGATGGACAGTGAAGTAAACTGCTGACAAGTGTAGTTTCTGTTAGCTCATGTTTGCTCAGTTTGTTAACCGCTGTTAGCTAATGTTAGCTCAGTATCTTAGCTCATGTTAGCTCAGTTTGTTAGCTGCTGTTAGCTCAGTTTGTTAGCTGCTGTTAGCACAGTTTGTTAGCTGCTGTTAGCTAATGTTAGCACAGTTTGTTAGCCGGGCTTCCTGGACTGTGAGCTCAGAGCACCAGGGGAGTGTTAGTGTTTGTATCACAGTCATTTTGGACCACCGGGAGGAAGAAGGAGAAGAAGGAGAAGAAGAAGAAGAAGAGGAGGAGGTTTTCAGGCCCAGCAGTCACCAGTTTCTATGGACATAATGGCAGAGGAGAAGAGAGTGAAGAGGACGCTGACGGAGGAAGCTAAGAAGAGAAAAGGAGAGAGTGAGCGAGCAAGAAGCCGCCGGACAAGAGTAAATCTGGGACTGACTTTTAGTGGTTGGTTGAGCTTGGTGAAATAAAGGCTGAAAGACAGGCCTTGAGCTGGGCTGACTGCTGTTGGACCTAGTCAGTAATATTAGCTGCTGCTGTGTCTGCTGCTGGTGACCTGGTTGATGTTTGGCTGTTGTTGGAAGTTGTTGACTCACTAGTTTTTGATTCAAGTAATGTAATCAGAACAAATGCTCGGAGTACAGCTGGACATGGTGCCACAGTGGGATTACACACTCTGTGTGTGTGTAGCTGTGGTGTTCTGACTCTTTGATTTGTGATGTTTGGTTTTAGTTGGTGTGTTGCTAATGGTGTGAGCGTTCTCACGATCCCACGATTTGTTTGCCACAGTAGAGTATGAAACGGGCGCCGAGCCATGCCGACCGGGCCCAGGCCGGGCCGATAGAATTCGACCCGAACCCGGTCCGGCCCGTTTTGATTGACAGCTTTGTAGAGCCCAAACCCGTTTGCAGCACGATGTTATTCAAATGTGCGCATCTGACAGATCAGATCGAAACGCTAAACATGATCATTCATTTACCACGCAAGTCATAACGCAAGCCAGAGCGGCCGGGCCCTATTCAAATGATAAAAATTATGCCCGAACCCGCTTTCGACCTGTTTAAAGAATTCGGGCAAAAGATTCCCAGCTCTACCACACAGAGGCTGCAGATCTGTTTTAACAAAATAAAAGCCTCTCCAGCATGTCATTTCCTGCAGCGTCCACACAGGAAACGAGAGCAGAAAAAGAAAAGCTGTTTCCTCTTTCTATTCTCATCAAGACCTCTGACCTAAACGCCTCCACCTCTGAGTGAACGGCCTCAACCAAACTTTTAAATCTCTTTTCATTTTATTATTATTATTATTATTGTGTATTGATATTATTTCTTTAATTTGAATGTTCATCATGATTTATTTTGTCTTTATTTACTTAAATTCATTCACTGATTTTATTTTGTATTTGTGTCTTTTATTTTTATATTTTGTCTTGTGTATTTAGTTTTATTTTTGTGAGGAGGGTCTCTTCTGGTCAGTGTCGTCTGAGTATTGGTGATGTCACGGCAGGATGTGATGAGGTCATCAGGATGTAGTGATGTCACAGACGGCAGGATGTGTTCAGGGTTGAACAGGAAACTGGGAGAGGGGCGTGGCTGCAGAGACACCTGCAGGGCGAGAGAGGAACAACCAAGAATCAGAATATATGACATTTAGACCTGAACCCGACCATGACTTCTTTCGCGTCTTCTTTTCGTCAGTTTGTTAAGGTAAACTAGCCAGGTAGCAGCATTACATCATTAACACAGACAGCTGAGTTGAAGCAAGATTCTTTGTGTATGTGTGTATATAAACAAACTGCTACAAACAAAACAACATTCAGGAGTCCTTGAGGTACTTTGAATCCTTAATCAGGTTCAAGGAGTTTTTCTGGGACTTTTACGGTCCTGCATGAGGTCCCAAGCATCCTTGAATATGTTTCATGAGTCCTTGAGGAAGTCCCAGACATCCTTGAATATGTTCATGAGTCCTTGAGGAGGTTCCAGACATCCTTGAATATGTTTCATGAGTCCTTGAGGAGGCCAGGCATCCTTGAATATGTTTCATGAGTCCTTGAGGAGGTCCCAGGCATCCTTGAATATGTTTCATGAGTCCTTGAGGTGGTTCCAGACATCCTTGGAGACATTAAAGGGACCCTGACAAACGTTTGCCCATCAGCAGAGAGGGGGTGGGGCCAACTCTGCATATATATATATATATATATATATATAAGGGGGCGTGGCTAATATGTACAGCTGGGCTAACAGCTCCAGGGAGGCGGGGGGTGTGGCTTCAGGCGCAGACAGGCAGTCAGCTGCTCGAGCTTCAGACGGATTTTAAACTCTGTGACTTGTTTGAGACGCTTTAAGACGGAAACAGACAGAGAGAGGCATTCTGGGTAAGTGCACACTTTGATGTTTGTCTGGAAAAATAAAATATTCAGAGCCGAACAGCTGATCTGCAGTCAGCTGACACGAGTATGTTCAGGTGAACATGAAACCTCACACCTGATCCTGCTCTGTATACACACACACACACACACACACACACACACACACACACGGTATGTGCACATGGTATGTATTTTATTGAAGCTGTACGATCTGACAAATAAAGTTAAAGTGTGTGTGTGTGTGTGTGTGTGTGTGTCTGTGTCTGTGCTTGTTTATAAAACACAGAAGGAGAACTTCCTGTTGGCCAGCAGCTCACTCCACGCAGAGACAAACACAGAAAACAAAATATGAATTCTTATTTTAATGAAACAAAAAAAATTTAAATATTTTCAAAATATAGAAATGAAGCGACTCAAACTTCCTGTTTACAGTCTGTCATTTCCTGTTTCTACAACAAAAGCTGGTTCACTGAGAGACTGAGACTGAGATTGAGACTGAGATGAGACAACTATATGACAAAGACAGACTGTCTAAAACCTGGATGTAGTCTCTGTGATGTCCCCACAGACTGACAAACACACTCTCTCTCTCTGTAGGACCACAGCTCGCTTGACCCTTGCTCGCCCATATATGCTAACGTCTCCAGTCTAAAGAAGACGTCTCTCCCTCAGAGCTCCATCTCAGGCCCCGCCCTCCCGTTGTCGCCTCCTCCTGACCACGCCCCCTCCGTTCATGACGCCACCCCCTCCTCTTCAGTCTCTTCCTCCACCATGATAAGCCCCGCCTCCCCCCTCAGCCCACAGGACGGATGGCAGGTAAGTTGATGTCTGATAGATCTGAAGGAGGAGGTGTGTTTGATTCATACGTCACAGTCGTAGTCGTAGTTTTGTTACAAACTATAGAAAGAACTGAAAGAAATGGAAGTGACAGACTGTCACTGAGTTTAGACGTTCTGAAATAAAGTGGGAGATTAAACTCTAGGACTGAAAGCAATGAAGGAGCTGGCTGTGCCAAAAACTCTGAAAGAAACTGAAGCAGCTGATGAAATTAAAGGAGTGAAAGAAACATGAAATTTAATAAATGAAAGGAGTTGAACTTTTAACAGAATCACTGAAAGAAATTGATGTGGGCAATACATTTGAAGAACTGGATGATGCTGAAATGGCACTTCAAACAGAAAGGAACTGAAGAAGGAAAAATAAATGGACCAACATTAGTTAAGACAGATTCACTGAAAGAAGTCGAAGTGCAAGATCAACTTTAAGGACAGAAAAAATAAATAACAGACTGATTTTTAAAACTGAAAGAAGTCAAAGTGTAAAGTTTGTAAAAGAAGCACTGAAAGGACTTGAAGTGAGAGTTTATTTTAAGAAGACATGGAGGAGTTAAAGAGCGAGCTGCTGTGATGTCAGGCGTCGTTAAAGTTTAATCGCGTGTCACCTGAGCCGTTCGGGTCGCTTCCACTGTGATCGAATGAACGTCTGCTGAGGAACAGCTGACGCTTCACTGCTCAAACAAACATTTAGAGTTCACTTCTGCTGTCATCAGAAGACGTGTCAGGCTCAACAAACAAAGGTGTGACACACCTGACAAAGGCCGAGTCATCGTTAGTATCATCGATCAAATGAAAAACATTTCTAAAACGTTTGAGTTAAACTTCTCTTCTCCTGAACACAATAAACTGGAAGGCACCTGAACGCACCGTGGATGTCTTTGTGTTGTGTTCAGGTGCACACTGACCAGGACAGCGGGAAGAGGTTTTATTTCCATCCTCTAACCAGACAAACCACCTGGTCCGACCCACACGGCCCTCCACCCCCGCCTGTCCGAGACATGGACCAGTCCAGCTCCAGGGGGAGCGATGGGGGACAGCTGACCTCCCCCACCCCGCTGTTCTCTCCCGCTTCCTCTCAGGTACGATCAGCAGATTTCAAAATAAAAGTCATTTTATTTTATTCAACGTTATACAACTCGAAGTTCAGACTTAAGTAATCCAATTGGACAAGAGTCATTCATGAGTGCTTATATAAAGAATTACAGCACAGACACTTTAACTGCACAAATCACTACAGCTGTTCTATTATTAACGTTACATTAATGTTACATCAGCGTTACATCAATGTTTGTCGTCTATCTGAGGGGAAAATCTGTTCTGGATGTTTTGGCTTCAACAGCTCTCTAACAACTTTATTGTGTTAGACCAGCGTTATTTGAATGTTTTAGTCAGTGCTCAGTGATTATCTATGACTGAATCACAGCGTGCTGACATTCACAATAACAGAACGACCTCTGTGTGATGTTGCTTAATTAATCACCTGCTAATTAAAATGTTACTTCCTGTCAGGGTTCTTGTGGTTGGGAGCAGCTGGTAGACGAAGTGTCAGGGAGGTTTTACTACTATAACCCCACGTCAGGAGCCACGTCATGGTCTGCACCAGAGCCACTCTCCCCCTCCTCCCCCCCAGGATCTACAGCCACCAGGAAGCACAATGATGGCCCGGTAAGTCTGGATTCAGTCTTAGAGACTTAAATCACAGCAGATCATGATATCATCTGATTTAACACAGAAGGTCATTTGAGACTAAAGCAGAGAGAGAGGAAACAAAAACCTTTAAAGAACCTTTAAAGAACCCTTCTGTCTGCAAGTTCATGAGATGATTGAATGTGATGATGTGACAGCAGGTGTGTCTTTAATAAAGTTGTTGTTGTTCATGTGATTGAACTGCAGCCGCCGCTGCCAGAAGAAGATTATCCTGTAGACGAGCAGCACGACAGTGACGCTGTGTTCACAACGGTACAACACACACACACACACACACACACACACACACACAAACACACACACTCTATAACTGTAAATCATCAGCTTTCATTTGGATTTTTCCATTGTTGTTTTTTTTCCCAGAATCCTCAGCAGCACGTGAGTCTAATTCCCAGAGCTCAGCTGGACCTGAAAGATGGAAACGGCTCCCAGAGGCTGCAAGAGGTAATCAATCAATCAATCAATCAATCAATAGATTAATCAACTTGAACTTGATGAATTTATGATTCCAGCTCCCGCCTTTGCCTCAATGGATGATGGGTAATGGAGTTTCTGAGGAGGGAACAAGTCTGCAGGTCAAAAACTGGAGACACAGCGTGGCTGAAGATGTGAGTCAAACACAGCAACTGTGCAAACACAATAAATACATTAAGATTAAGTTTGAGATAATGATTCATGTAAATGAGATAATGATTCATGTAAATGAGATAATGATTCATGTAAATGAGATAATGATTCATGTAAATGAGATAATGACTCTTTGTGTTTCAGACGTTTGCTCCCAGTCACAGGAGGAACATCTCCGACTTCACTGATGTCTCTAACAGAAGACACTCGCCTGACGGTCCCCAGGTAGACACACTCACCTGTCTCACTGGCACACACACACTCACCTGTCTCACTGACATACACACTCAGCTGTCTCACTGACACACACACACTCACCTGTCTCACTGACACACACACTCACCTGTCTCTCCCACTTGTCTCACTGCCTCAAATCCATTTCACTTCATTCATTCATTGATGATGTCATCCTCTCATCCCTCATTAAGCTCTCTGATAGGCACAGACTGAAGAGGAATCTGTCCAATCGGAGCACAGGCTCCCATCAGCTGCACGTAGGTCCTGAGCCCTGATTGGCTACTGATGTTGGTGTGTGTCCGTTGGGTTGTCAGGTGTTCTGTCATTAACTGACTAACTGGTTAACTGAAGGGATCTTTCTGGGCCGTTCAGACGGTACCCTCTGCTGTGTTTCATCAGTATGATCCTTCAGTCTCATCAGGACGTTTCCAAACATAGTTTGATGAAGTGAGACGACATGTTTATTCTCAAATGTCCACATGAGGCTAAACGCTGTTTCCCGGAGGGGGCACTAACACTATCTCACTTTGAATGTTGCCCAGAAAGTTGCCCAGTTTCTCCACTAACCCCCATGATCATTCATCATTCATCATGTTTTAACACTTCTGACACTCTGGTTGGGTTCTCCTGTCGGTTCAGATGTTGATTCTGCTGTTGGTTCTGTTGTTGGTTCTGCTGTTTGTTCTGTTGTTGGTTCTGTTGTTGGTTCTGCTGTTGATTCTGCTGTTGGTTCTGTTGTTGGTTCTGCTTTTGGTTCTGTTGTTGGTTCTGCTGTTGGTTCTGTTGTTGGTGATGCTTCACACAATGCAACAAATTACTTTCAAAATCAATGAAATGAATCAAATGGAACAAAAGAAACAAACTGGATCAGAGACAGATGAAACTGTAGTCTGATCAAATCAAATCAAATTTTATTTGTATAGCCCAAAGTCACAAAACACATTTTGCCTCAGAGGGCTTTACAATCTGTACAGGAGTGAGGAAAAACTTGCCCACAAAAAACCCTTTAACAGGGAAAAAAGGTGGAAGAAACCTCAGGAAGAGCCACAGAGGAGGGATCCCTCTCCCAGGACGGACAGACGTGCAATGGATGTCACGTGTACAGAACAAAGAGACAACTGAAGTCCAATTCAAAGATTTAAAAGATGATTGTGACTAAGACAGATTCTCGTCTTTAGGGACATTTAAGATGTTCTTGAGGACATCCGTAGCTTTATGGGACATCCATAGCTTTATGGGACATCCATAGCTTTTTGAAACTTGGTTTTAGGGGGTTTCTGGGGATGTATAGGGGATCTCTGATGATGTATAGGGGATCTCTGAGGATGTATAGGGTTCCTCTGATGATGTATGGGGATCTCTGAGGATTTATAGGGGATCTCTGAGGATGTATAGGGGGGTTGATGATGTATAGAGGATCAGTGAGGATGTATAGGAGATATGAGGATGTACAGGGGGTCTCTGATGATGTATAGGGGATCTGAGGACGTATAGGGGATCTCTGAGGATGTATAGGGTGTCTCTGATGAACTGTTGTTGGATTTTGACGGTCTGGGTGGACAGTCTTCAGGTCTCTGGGGATCTTTGAGTGAACGTTGAAGAGGTTCACGGGAGCCCACTGATGTTCAACAGACCCAGAAGGGGTTTGTGAAGTCACTGAGAAGGTTCTACTGAGTGCTCAAAGAAGATTTCACCAAGGCCTGAAGAATCAGAATCAGACCAGATCCAGTTTTTCATTCATTGAATCTCACACACACACACACACACACACACACACACACACACACACACACACACACCACTCCCATGTTTACATAGGAGTCACATTTCAAAGTTAATCTGAAGTGTCATAGAAACCTGATGACTGACCTGTCTGTGTGTGTGTATGTCTGTCTGTCTGTGTCTGTCTGTCTCTACAGTGCCATCTTCTGGAGAAAGCAGGAATCATCAACAAGACCAAAGTAGCCGATAATGGCAAAAAGATCAGGTGAGATTTTGTGGATGGTGGATGAAAGAAGAAGTAACTGTCAGTCTGTCTTCTGTATTCTTCTTCTCAATCAGAGCTGGCTCTCCATGCAGCGTGGAGGAGGTAGCACTGGCCCTAGGTGAGATCACCGGGCATAGCTCTGTGAAGTCTGCTGCTCGTATGAACAGCTCAGTGGTCCTGTTCCTAGAAAAAATAAAACAGGTGAACAGGTTGGTGGAGACGGGCATTACGGTGAATTGGATGTCTGGGTTAGGGTTAGAGTTAGGTGCCCAGTGCCGCGGGGCAGGAAAAAAATGCAGGGCAGAGCTGCAGAGAAACAACAGGTTGAGGAGATGCAGAGCCAGGCTGGAGCACTGAGGTGGGAGGTGAAACGGATGAGGTGACAGGTAAAGGTGGGGTGACAGGTGATACTTCAGGTAAAGTAGCAGGTGAATTGCCATTATCGTGTCGGAGAGCCATCATCACTCTCTTGACCAAGAAAGGAAAGTTGCAAGATATTAGGAACTTGCGTCCTGTCTCTCTCCACTGCACTGATTATAAAATATTGTCCAAAGTCTTAGCCAATAGGCTGAGAGGAGCCATGGAGCAGATTCTCCACCCGGACCAGACGTCCTGTGTTCCGGGCAGGTCTATGGTAGATAATATCTACCTCATTCGGGATGTTTTGGAGGTCTCCATTTCATTAGGCATAAACACTGGATTGATCTCATTAGATCAAGAAAAGGCTTTTGACCGCGTTGAGCACAGCTTCCTCTGGAAGGTCATGGAGATGGAGATGGTCTGGGTTCAGTGCTGATCTCATAGTCAGGATCCAGGTGTCTGGCAGGGCTGTGCACTGTCCTCCTACAGAAGATCAGGTCATCTGTTGTTGTTTTATCTGCTTACGCTGACTGTCGTTTTTATCAAGACCAACAGGATGTGTGTGTTTTAAACTCGAGCGAGCCCCTCGCTGTTGTGAGTGGCGTGAAGGCCTCCCTGCTCTCCCTCAGAGCCTGAACTGGAAAAGAGAAAGCTTAAAGTCCGTGTTTTCTTTCAAAACACAATAAATACGTTGGAAAATAGTTGCTGAAAACACGTGAAAAGACTTTGAACGATGCATTACTGAAATGTGCAGTTAGAGGTTCAAGGAGTCAAGGATTTTGTGGGCGGTCCTTAAACAAGACTGCATGATGTCACGCAGTGATCATTAACATAAAATTAGCATAACCCACGGTATAGAAGCCTTAATGTATATATTGTGGTTCTGGTGGCTTAAACATATAGGGCTGAACAATACCAATGATACTGCACACCTCCACAGTCCCAGAGTTGAGAATACTGCTCATTTTTACCTGATTTTGACACCTAATTTCATAAACTTGTCATTTTTGATCATTCAATTTTGGCTGGGTGGTTAATAACACTTTCTTCTTTAGTCTGACAAACTCAGAACACAAATTTATTTTGACTTTACACGGACTTTAAAGTACTTGGTATTTATCTAGGGAACAGCAACATCGAAAAAAAACTGTGAAAACATCATGGAGAAAGTAGATAACAAACCGGCTAAGTGGAGGTGGCTCCACTCACAAATGTCTTTTAGAGGGAGGGTCCTGATCTTAAACAACCTGGTGGCCTCCCTGCTACGGCACCAGTTAGCCTGGACCCTCGATCAGGTCTTATTGCTCAGATTCAAAGATGGTCAGTTTCTTCTGGGATACATTTCATTGGATACCACAGTCTGTGTTGTTTTTAACCAGAGATGAGGGGGGGGCATGGCCTGGTCCACCTGGCTAAAAGGACAGCCACCTTCAATCTGTGGTGCCAGGCTGGACGTGAGCTGCAGCACTGTGCCTGGGCTGATGGGGGTGCTGTGCAGCTCAAAGTTTGTCTATCTGAATCAGCTGGTGAATGCAGCAGGACCGGCGCTCACGGACAGTCAGGCTCTGGGCTCTGTGCTGGGAGTGCACTCTGTCCGTCTGATGCAGAGGAGCCTGGAGCTCTGGAGGAAGAGGTCTTCTCAAATACGGCAGAGGAGAGGCTCAGCCTGACTCTACAGACCTATACCCAGAGATTTACCTGAGCCCTGGGTTCATGGAGCTCAGTGGCCCCCTACTGAAATGCCATGATGAAGAAAAATTAAGTCTGCACAAGGCCAATGAAAACACTCTTTGCGCAAGTTGTGTAAAAACTATCCACAAAACAGGCCTGTGCAATAGAGAGGAGTGTGTGTGGCTGGGTGGGCTGAGCCCACAGTGGAGAGCCCTGTACAAGCATCCTCTGAAAAAGATAACTGGAGCTCTCCAATGGAGAATTTTACATGGTGCCATTGCAACCAACGCCTTTTTTATCTGTCATTAATTGCAGTGTTTTAAACGAGTGCCCTTTCTGTGGTCTGACCGAAAATATTTTTATTTTTCATGTTTTCACTGAGTGCAGGAGATTGGCAGGAATTTTTAATATTTTAACTCATGTTTTTAATTTATCTGGTGTCATCTTTACTGCCCGTTTTTTTTTTGTGGTGTCAGATATAGAAAAACTGAAAAAGAAAAGTGTCAACTCCTGAACTTTTTAATTGGTGAAGCTAAAATGTTGATCTACCTGACTCGTAGGGACAGACTGCAGGTAGGGCCGACTCTTGACGCTGTGACTCTGTGGAAGAACAACGTGAAGGCCAGACTGAAGCTGGAGTTTTGCTTCCACAGGGTCACAGGGAAAGTGGATGTGTTTGCACTACAGTGGGCTCATGAAGAGCTTTTGTGCCAGGTGACCAATGGGGAACTAAAATTTGCATCCCTCTTGAACTGATTCATTGATTAAGTAAACTGTTTGTTTTGTTTTATGATAATTGTAAATAAAGTGCTGTTCAAAAATTAGAAAAAAAAATCTTCTTCTTCTATTACTTCTTCTTCTTCTGGGTGATGTGACACGTCTTTCTGTCTGTTTCTTGCTGGACAGGAAGAACTGGAGTCAGTCGTGGACGGTCCTCCATGGTGGGATCCTCACGTTCCACAAAGACCCCAAATCTGCTCCCACTGGGAACGCTGTAAGAACCAGAACCACATCCTGTCTGTCTGTCTGTCTGTCTGCCTGTCTGTCTGCCTGTCTGTCTGTCTGCCTGTCTGTCTGCCTGTCTGCCTGTCTGTCTGTCTGTCTGTCTGTCTGACAATAAGTCTGACATTTTGTGTTGATAATACTGTTGCATCCTCATTTGGTGATGATGATGATGATGACGATGATGATGATGATAATGATGATGATGTTGATGATGATGATGATGATGATGATGACGATGATAATGATAATGACAATGATTATGGTGATGATAATGATGATGACAATGATAATGATATTGATAATGATGACGATGATGATGATAATGACTTCCTGTTGTTCAGAGTAAATCATCACAGATTGTTCCTGAGTACACGGTGGAGCTGAGAGGAGCCTCTGTGTGCTGGGCCTCCAAAGACAAGTCGTCCAAGAAGAATGTCCTGGAGGTACGCCATCTGTTACCATGGTTTCAGCAATGGTTGTATCACTCTGTTACCGTGGTTACAGCAATGGTTGTATGATTTTGTTACCATGGTTACAGCTTGTTCAGAGGTTCTGCCTTTCAGTTGCCGTGGTTACTCTGTCATCCTGCGCTTCATCATTGCCACCATGGTTGCTGTGGTTACCAGAATACCAAAATCTTGACAATGTGGATGTGTTGCCATGGTTACCATTATAGCATGTTGTGTGTGTGTGTGTGTGTGTGTGTGTGTGTGTGTGCAGCTGAAGACTCGACAGGGCTGCGAGTATCTGATGCAGTACGACACCGAGAGCATCATCAGTGATTGGCTGAAAGTCATGCAGGACACCATCAGACAGCTGGTAACACACACACTGTGACACACACACACACAGTCACACACTGTGACACACACACTGTGACACACTGTGACACACACACACACTGAGGTGTTTGAATGTGTTACAGGAACAGGATCATCTGTCAGAGGACGAGGACGAAGCTGCTTCAGACAAAGAGGACAAAGACAAGAAGAGGACGTGTGAGTTTCACCCATTTTGCTGACAACTGAGCAGACTCATTGCAGACCAACATGAAAACATGATATCATCTTGTCTTCTCTGTTTCAGCAACCAGGACTTCATCGGGAACGTCCGACTCTGAGCAGAGACGTGTCCGGACCAAACTACGACGTTTCCTCCAGCGGAGGCCGACACTGCAGAGCGTGAAAGAGAAAGGCTACATCAGAGGTAAGCCCGCCGTGTTTCCATGGTAACCAGAGACAGATGTGCTGAGCGAGTTTTTTCTGAGTGAAATGTTCAAACTGTTGTTCAGATAACGTGTTTGGCTGTCACCTGGATACACTGTGTCACCGAGAAAACAACACCGTGCCCAAGTTTGTGGAGAAATGTATCAGAGCGGTGGAGAGGAGAGGTGAACACACACACACACACACCACAGGTCAGAGACACACACACCACAGTTCAGACAACAAACACCACAGGTCAGGGACACACACACCACAGGTCAGAGACACACACCACAGGTCAGACACAAACACACACACCACAGATCAGAGACACACACCACAGGTCAGACACAAACACACACACCACAGGTCAGAGACACACACCACAGGTCAAACACAAACACACAAACCACAGGTCAGAGACACACACCACAGGTCAGACACATACACACACACCATAGGTCAGAGACACTCACAACAGGTCAGACACAAACACATACTGTAAACCACAGTTCAGAGACACACACCATAGGTCAGACACAAACACACACACCACAGGTCAGAGACACACACACAAACACCACAGGTCAGAGACACACACACACACACCACAGGTCAGAGACAGAGACACACACACCACAGGTCAGAGACACACACACACACACCACAGGTCAGAGACAAACACACACACACACCACAGGTCAGAGACAGAGACACACACACACACACACCGCAGGTCAGAGACACACACACACACACACCGCAGGTCAGAGACACACACACACACACACACCACAGGTCAGAGACACACACACACAGACACATACAGTGTAATTATACCTGATCCGGTCATTAACTTCACTGATCATGATTTTTTGATTTTTGATTTGATTTCAGCAAACGACTGAATTCATTAATTAACCCTGCTCAGATTTACGACATTCTAAAATCTCTCATTGACTTCCATTCAAACCACATTCATTAATCTCACTGTCATCACACGATCAAACCATTCTGATGTATGTATGACATACTGATGCAGTCAAATCAGCGTAGCTGTCAATGTTTGACATATCCAAGACTGTAATCAGCACCAACACCACCTCCACCTTTTTATGTGATAAATAATGAATCATTCACATCATTAAACTGACATTTAAAGGGCTACAGTCAGGACAGTTATTCGGTGTTTGGTAGTTTGGAGCCAGTCTGAAGTTGTTTCCGAGATTTATGAAATAAATATTGATGTGATGATTTTATAGCAGTTTGTTTGGATGTGCACATTTTAACATGAAGGCATACAGAGGGAGCAAAATGCACAGTTTAAGGATGTGAGAGAGGAAAAGACAAAATAACCAAATCAAAAAAAACAGTTGAGAAAAATGTAGAAAAATGGCTGAGGATGTTAGGAGGTCATAAAGGTAAGAGAGGCTCATCAGTCAGCTGACTGTCAGCTACAATAAAAGTTCAATGACATCTGTAATCACAAAAAAATACCAAATATAATTTTATTTATTCAAACATTATCTGATTGTAGTTACTGAATTATGTAATCTGGTTACATGCAATTGATTACTCTCCAACCCTGTGTGTGGGTTCAGGTCTGGATGTGGATGGAATCTACAGAGTGAGCGGAAACCTGGCTGTGATCCAGAAACTACGACACAAAGCTGATCATGGTAACCGTCTGTCTGTATCTGTCTATCTGTCTGTCTGTTTCTGTGTATCTGTCTGTCTGTATCTGTCTGTATCTATCTATCTGTCTGTCTGTTTCTGTCTGTCTGTCTGTCTGTCTGTATCTGTCTATCTGTCGGTCTGTCTGTATCTGTCTGTCTGTATCTGTCTGATGTTCCAGGCCTTCAGTGTTAATCTGTGTCAACTGAATAATTTTTGAGTTCACTGAAGACAAAACAAACAAACGAATGTTGAGATGTTTCCGTTTGACAGTCAGGAAGAAGTCTGAGTAAAGAGGTGGACACTCCACAGACTGCTGACTTCTTCAGGGATTTATGTTAAAATCAAGTCTGTTGTTCATGAGAAGACCCAGTTAGGTTAGATTAGAAAACTTTGTGGTCAATCAAAGCGCCTTCTTTCAGGATGTCATCTCACAGTGTGTCATGTAGTAAAGTTGTCATAAAACGTGCTGTCTAAATGTCATCGTATGCAGATGATGTCCTGCTCTATGTTGACATCTTCTTCCTCTTCTTTTCCTTGTTGTCCCTATAGAGGAGCAGCTGGACCTGGAGGATGGACAGTGGGAGGAGATCCATGTGATCACTGGAGCTCTGAAGCTTTTCCTGCGGGAGCTTCCAGAGCCGCTGTTTCCCTTCAGCTGCTTCGAGAAGTTCATCGCTGCCATTCGTCAGTACACAGAAAAACCCATATGACAGACTAAACATGCCTCAAGCACAAACTACAACATGTGACACATGAACTGAAACCACAAACACAAATATCATCAATAATTCAAGTTCATACCAAAACAGAACATGAAGTAAAACTTTTAACCTTGCACTGCCCAAATACATAAAGACATAAAACAACAACAAAACATATATACTGAAAGTTAACGTTGAGAAACATCTACAGAGAATTGTTTCAACCTTATACCACCTTCAGGCATTTTTGTCCATTTTTCTCAAAAAAAAAATTGATTTGGTGATCATTTTGGCTGTTACAGCTTGTGGCATGATTTTTGCAGTAACTTTTTTTAACCTTTGTGGCAAAAATGTCCACGTCCAAAAAAAACACTCTAAAATCTTCATATATCAATATTTTTTTTTCTACTTTGTCAGACAGATACAGACAGATGTGAAAATGGTGGAATCTGGTGGAATACAGTGAAAATGGCAAATATGACTACTTTTCTTCAAAATGAAATGCTGACATCCCAGAATGGTTATATACTGCAATGACAGTGAGATTAAAATGTGGTTTTCATGTCAATGAGGCATTTTTGGCCATGAAGGTGTCCAGAGGTTACACCTACTGACACTACATAAAAAATACTAATGCAATCAAATCAATTTTGTTGCTAATCTTTGACATATCCAAGACTCTAATCTCCACCAAAACCCCATCCCCCTACTATTTATTATATGGAAAATAATTCTTTTTATGTGTTTTTTTTTTTTTTTTGTAATAAATAATGAATCATTCAAATAGTTAAACTGGCATTTAAAGGGTTGAAATCCTGGAAATGATTGAATGTTTGGTAGTTTTGAGCAAGTCTGAAGTTGTTTAGGAGATTTTTTTTTTTTTTTTAAATATTGATGTATGAGGATTTTAGAGTGTTTTTTCGGACATGGACATTTTTGCCACAAAGGTGTTGAAAGGGTGCAAAATGCACTTGCTGGTGACTGAGTTCATGACCGATCTGAAAAAGACCCACGAAAATCCGACCTGAGCCTGAAATGCTGTCCTGAGGACAGTCAGACCTGATGCAGAGTAGACACCAATTTGTTTGTCTGAAGCACTTTCAAACAGGTCTGACTGGACCATGTTAACCACCATGAATATTTTATTTGTGAACATGTTGGTGATCTGCTGTTAGGTCAGGCATCTGTTTGTGAGTGTTTGAAGCAGCTCTGTGTTTACTTACATTCAGAGGTCCCAGACTACAGCCTGAGAGTGTCCTACATGAAGGACTTGGTTCAATCTCTGCCTTTGCCGAACCACGACACCATGGAGCTACTGTTTAAACACCTGAGGAAGTAAGTTCATGGACTAACATACAAAAGGCAGCGCATTACATTTGATACTTATTAAACACCAAAACATTTGCAGAAAATTATTATTGCAGAACATTCAGTATGTCAGTAACTGATGAAAATAATGTGTATTCTTGGATTTCTGTCTCCAGGGTCGTTGAGCACAAGGAGTCCAACAGGATGTCAGTTCAAAGTATCGCCATCGTGTTCGGCCCTACATTGCTTCGCCCCCAGACCGAGTCAGCCAATATGACGATTCATATGGTGTTCCAGAGCCAGATAGTGGAACTCATGCTCAACGAGTTTCAGACGGTGTTCTCCCAGAGTTAGGGGAAATCTCCCAGAGCTCCTCTGGGATCTTCCAGGATCCTCTGATGGCCTCCTGGAATCAACCCAAACAACATGAGACCTGCCAAAAATCTCCCAAAGTGTCAGGGAAGCGTCTTGAACTTTGGACCTAAACATCACCTCTTCTTGAACCCAAGGTTACCAGGAATTGAACTTATCTGCCTCTTTTTACACCACTGTGCATTACAAGACCCAAGAAGAACTTGAGTGGAACCACAGAGAACCGTGGACAGGTTTGAAACCTTTGACAGCAGCTTTACTCTTCAGACCAGATGGAACATATTTTCTTGGCACCTTAAAAACCACAAAATACTTTGAGCAAGAACTCTTCCAGATGTTCCAGATCCTCCTAGAACCTTATGGATATCTGGAACAGAATATCATCTCTTCACTGAGGATTAAAGCTGGCTTCACCAGGCCCCCCCAGTGGTCTCCAACCACTGTACCTGAAATCATCCTACTTGACCCTAGTGGAACTAACTACAACATTGGACTGGTTTCAAAAAATTGAAGCCCCAATAAGTTTCAGACCTTTCAAGAAACTTGTAGATCTCTGCACCTGAACCCAGACTGATTCTGAGACTTGAACCAGCGGCTTCACGTTTGTTTTAAGGTAACAAACCAAATGAACTGAGCACCTTAAAAATTAACAAATTTCTCACTTTGAGAAAAACTTCCCCTGTTCCAGATCCATCCAGAACCTCCAAAAACTCAGACTTCACTTTATTGGGGGTTGGACCTTGAACCTGTTGAGTTCATAATGCTCTGAACATTAAACCACCAAGCCTTAAATAACAGAGTTAGAACCCTGAATGGAACCATTTGGAACTCTGGACTTCCTCTAATCCCAGCACCTTCACATTGCTTTCAATGTGGCAAACAAAATGCCTGCAACTTACCGGAATAAAACCCTAAACCCAATGTCTAACTTTGAACAGAAACACCTAAATAAATTTTCAATTTCCCGCTTATGTGGAACCTCAAAATCACATAAAGTATCTCAATCATGAGCCATCAGACCACAGGGATTGTGACATGAAAGTTAGAGACATCATGGTGTTCAAAGATCTCTCACGAGCTGAGCTGAGTAACAACTTATCCCCAAAGACAAAATATTTTTATACCTTCCATGGAAATGCAGAAACATCTGGGCTTACCGATCCTGAACCAGAACCAGTTTTCAGATCAGTTATCAAACTCTCAGCTAAAATCTGTGCCTGAGAATATCCAAAATATCCTGATGGACTCTGAAGAGACGCTAAAATCACTCAGCTGAGCGTGAGTTTGTCGTCCCGTGTAAACAGACTGAAGTGAACGCAGGATTTAAGGTGTAGATTCTTGTTGGCTTCTTTTTTGTTGTCATGTTGTGAAATTAGTTTTAGTTTAGATTAGTTGATAGTCAGTTTGAGAACTGACTTACAGCACCCAGAAAAATAATGGTTCCTAAAAGGTTCTTCAAAGGTTCTCTGGTCTCTGTGGTACAAGGAGCCCCGAGCATTTGAAGAACCTTTTTATGTATTACATGGTTCTTCACAAACGTTCTGTGAAAGCTCCCCATCTTATTTGGACTTATGTGGTGGTGGGTAATAACATGAAATAATTTTCATTCTGGATTCATCTGCAGATTTTCTCAGTGGAACATTAGACATATTGAAATCTGTTGTTCTGTCAGAGTGTTTAATGTTATATAATGAACCTCTTCATAAAAGTTTCTTTGTGGGACTAAAAATGGTTCCTCTTTCTGGTTTCAGATGGCACCTTTACTTTTCTGAGTGTGCAGACAACAGATCTGAAGCTTCAGTTTTACATGAACACACAGACCTGTGTGATTCAAAATGTCTTCTTATGTCCACATTCGATCGATAATATAACTGTCAGTCTACAGTGCATTCCCTGGAAAGATTTGCACAGATGTTCTGAGACAGTATAAGATGATACCAAGTAAATGAACAACACCTTCATCGTCTTAAACACTGGATCATTACTCCTGTTCAGACTGGAGCCATGGAGCCAAGTTTGTATTTAAACTGTCACAGTGAGAAATTATTGTCCTTGTGTTAAGTTAGGCTGTCCATTTGAAACATTTAAATCTGCAGAAAACAGAAAACAAGATTATTTACAGAAATATGAAAATGCTTCAATCTAAAATAAAGTTGAGTAGACGTTCAGAAGATCTGGGACGTTCCCCTGAGGGACTCCACGATTTATAGAAATGTTTTGTAAAGGATGAATTTCACAGGAACATTTTTTACTGTCATCATTGTGTTCTGCTGTAAATGATAAATTCTACCAATGATGATCTGTACAATGCTGTATGTTTTTATAGTATTGACTTTATATGTACTTCAGTTATAGAACAAAGATGAACAGATTAAACTCTGTACATAAGAGGGTATTTTACTGACCTGTAATAAAAATAAAACTCATCAGTACTCGTATCTGGTCAATGTTTTCTGGAAACTGAGAGCAGAAAAGAGACAAATATAATAATAATATATAATAATAATTATAAATAATAATAATAATTTTAAAATATATATATATAAATAAAAAATTATATATATATTTCACTATGATAACAACAATGGCAATGGTGATGATGACGATGGTCACAATGGTGACGATGATAATAACAATGGTGACGAGGACGATGGCGGTGATGATGACGACTGACAACTGACGACTGCGATGGTGATGATGATGGTGATGACAGTGATGATGTGACGATGGTGTTGACGGGGACCATGGTGACGATGATAACTGTGACGATGACGGTGATGATGGTGATGATGATGATGACAATGTTGACGACCATGGTGATGAAGATGGTGATGGTGACGATAACAACAAGGATGATGATGACGGTTATCATGGTGATGACAATGTTGATGGCAGCGACGGTGACAGTGGTGAAGATGGTGATGATGATTACGACAGTGACAGTGATTTTCTTTAAAATTCTGACTTTTTACTTAAAATTCATGACTCAATTCATGATTCATTACTTTTTTTTTTCAAAATCTGATTTTTTTTTTTTAATTCTAACTTTTTTCTTAAAATTCTGACTTTTTAAATCTGACTGGTTCTCCTCAAAACTTTTCTGAAAATTGCAATCTTTTTTTCAGAAAATTACAATTTTTTTTTTTTTTTTTTTTTGAAAATTGCGATCTTTTTTTACAGCAAATCTGAGGTTTCTTTGGAAAATTTTGTTTTTAACCAAAATTAGACTTTATTTTGTTTTGAAAATTATGATATTTTTACAAAAAAATCTGAAAACTATCTTTATAAGTAAAATCTGCCTTTTTCTGAAACTTGCAATCTTTTGAATCAGCTTTTTCAAAATTG